>KN514756.1:24511-39574 GCA_000787155.1 Scartelaos histophorus
AATAGGTCATACTGTGAGTCTAAATTCTTTTGTTATGCATCTCTGACCATTTCCAAATGTTCCCAAATGCATACCAAGTGAGACAGTTACGTAATGATTGCATAGATGAGGTGTCATTGCACAAAATCGCAGTTTATCAGCTATAGCAATACATTTTAAAGTTCAGTAAAATATAACCAAGAAAAAGCAGTCTGCCTCATGGTGTAAAAATATTGCATATGATTTAAAATAAAATTGACCAGAGCCAAATCAAATCCAGTTCTGCCCAAGGGGGGGATGCTGTGGATAAAATACACAGCTGTCTTCCTTTATGAAGTAGAAAATGCTCTCCAGCTTTTTGAATGAACATTGCCTAGACTCAGCTTCACTCCAAATGAATGTCTGCGGGGGTGCCACCATCCTCCATATTGTCCACCAAAGCATGTTTTCGATTAGCTGTGATGAAACAGGAAATAACTGCAAATTTAAAATTCCTGGCCTTGTCACAGTAGAAAAAATGTGGTTAGCAATTTCATGACCTGTTAATGAGCCACATCAGGCCAGCTCCTCCTACATTTTGTCTAAGTGTTTGAGAGTCTTGTGCCCATATTTGTGTTTCTGTAGATCACACAGAGGAAATGGTGGTGTTGTCTCCGTCTGTTATTGAGGGGGATGATGCTGTCCTAACATGCCAGGCGACGCGTTACCTCTACACAGACCTTCAGTGGCTTGATTCAACAAATCAAACTATCATCTCAGATGTGTCAACTCTTGAGACAAGTACATATTCCATTTCACGTTCTCTCCGTCTGTATAACGTGTCTCGCAACAGCTCTAGTGGCTACAAGTGTCAGGGGCATAAAATGTACAATAAAAGTGTGTTGAAGACTGCTAACCTAAATGTTGCCGGTAAGTGAGAGACTGTCCCGTGTATCTTTTTACTCTGCTATATACTATTCACACTGAATGTGTATTTTTCAGAGAGAAAACTGCCTTGGCTTAGCCAAAATCTTACAGATCAGCATGTGAATAGTAGCACCACCCTCATATTGACTTGTTTAGCCCTTGGAGTTCCTCGTCCAAACATCATGTGGTACAAAAATCGTATTGAAGTGGAAAAAGGCCCAGGTAAACATTTTGTAACACATCATTTTTGAATGTTTTTATAAATCAACTGTATAGTAGTGATTATTCATATTCACAGGTATCACATTTGGTGATGGGGTCCTAACCATTGAGAGAGTAAAAAAAGACGATGAAGGACTTTATGAGTGCGTGGCCATAAATGATCTTGGCACTGCAAAGACAAGTGCTGTGGTCACTGTCTATGGTCAGTCAATTAGCTTTTTTTACTTTAAACCACTAGCTCTAGAACTATAATCTTATGCATGTTGTATTTTCTGAAAAGTTTCAGCAAAAAATATGAGACTGCCAGGAATCCTTTTTTGTTTGTTTATTTTATGATTCTCCTGTTAGTGTTTTTGAAGATATGATATTCATTGTATCAACCAGTCATTTGTTCAAAGGAATTGACAAAAATGCTGAAAGCCGCTCACAGGTCAGAAAGACAAAACATCACTAGTGTCTGATGATGGCGTCTCTTCCAGATGACAGTAAGCCAAATGTAGAGGTGATCATCCTGGTGTGTACTGGAGCTGCAGCGACCTTCCTCTGGCTTATGCTTATTCTCTTTATTCGTAAACTTAGAAAGGTATGGCTTCTATATCACTGTGTGTACAGAATGTGCAGATATGTTCTCTCGTGCTGCTTCATAGACTTAATTATGAGTGACTGCAGTCTTTCCTCTCCTGTGAATGTTTTTCTAACATTTTCTTGTACTTGATTGTTATGTACAATATGCACAATTCTTATTTACACTTGACCCAGTCAGTATTTATTTGTAATTAAGTATTACTAATATTTGACTTTTTTTTCCTATATTTTAGCAGCCTGCACATTATAAAATGGGACCATCAATCATCATTGATCCTGACGAGTGTCCTCTTGAAGAGCAAAATGAGCTTCTTCAGTATGATAGCAGCAAATGGGAGTTTCCTCGAGATCGACTGCAACTGGGTATGTGTTGAATTTACAACTCATTTTTGATTCTTTTGTAGAAACAAATATTATACATGAATTGAAGTGCTGTATTCAGTCCTACTACATAATTAAAATACTTTAATTTGGAGATATTGCTGATTTTATGTGTTACCTGTTGGATTTATTTATTTATTTTTTATCCCCTGTTAAGTGTTCTCTAAAAGCACTTATAAATGAGTTATTAAAAATATACTACTACTGAAACACATTTTCTATGGACTATTATGAATTTAGGTAAGACACTTGGCCACGGAGCTTTTGGGAAAGTTGTGGAGGCTTCAGCATTTGGGATTGACAAGTTTTCAACATGCAAGACTGTTGCAGTTAAAATGCTGAAAGGTACATTATTTAAGGTTTAACTTTGTACATGCTTTTTCACCGTCTTGGCTCTGGTTTGCGTTTTCACTGCAGAGACTTGAAATTCATCCTTAAACCTGAGTGCACTCAATTGTTTGAATAGAGCATTATTATGGTATGCAGAGCAGATAAATAAATCCTATGTGTCACTAAAGCCAGAGATATATTTCCTGAGCAAAGTTCAAGAACCACATGTGACTACAATTAATGTTAGTATGGAGTGTTCAAAGTAAAGCATGCATTTTACTTGGAGGTAAAGGATTGGACCTCTAACCCTGTCATGATAAAGAATAGGAGTGAACACTCACTTAAACGAGACTGTCCCAATTACCCAGCTGATGAGGAGTTCGATACAAGGCACAACCTTCATACACACAAATAAACAAGGCATTGATTGGTAATTAAAAAAAAAGAGTTTACTAAACATATTTTCTATAATCTTCAACCATAAAAATTAAAATGACCATTTTTGAAATATTGGTTGTAATACTGTGTACATGTTGATGCAGACAATATGAAAGTATAAGAACTGTGCTGAAACAGTAATCACGTCAGGCCATAAATCATGAGCTTTCGGGTCAAACCCGCTCTGGTTAGTCCCAGGTCAAACTTAATGGGAAGCAGCAGGCCTCTAGAATGGACCATGGTTTGGTCGAGAGCTTCTACAACTCTGAAATACTGTATTTATTCTTGGACATTAAAACACTTAAGTAACATTGTTTTCTACATTTTATAGGAGGTGCAACATCCAACGAACGAAAAGCTCTGATGTCAGAGTTAAAAATCCTTATTCATATTGGACATCATTTGAATGTTGTGAATCTCCTCGGAGCCTGCACAAAGCCAGGAGGTGTGCAGATGACTGCTGCTAGTTGATTTCAGATTATTTTGCTCATTTTTAAGTTTTGTATTTTATTATAAACAGGACCATTGATGATGATTGTCGAGTTTTGTAAATATGGAAACTTGTCCAATTATTTGAGGAGCAAAAGGGATGATTTTATGGTCTATAAGGTGAGTTTCTTGTACTTCTTAATGATAAAACTCTTAATTTCTGTTGGTATATTTTTTTCTTTGTTCTTGTGACAGAACCAGGATGGTAAGGTGGTGTTGGGGTCCGGTTGTGAGCTGAGTGAGTTAATGAAGCGTCGTCTGGAGAGTGTGGCTAGCACAGGAAGCTCAGCCAGCTCTGGCTTTATAGAAGATAAGAGCTATTGCGACTCAGAGGAAGAGGAAGAAGGTAAAGGTCCCTTCTACTCACCCCTCCTCCCCTGTGTTTGTCCTCTCCCGCTGCTTCTCGACCCCCCTCAGTCTCAACTTTACCCCATAGAAATAGAGTCTCTCCTTGGATTGTTTTCTGATGGGACACTTCCTGCTCCTGTTCTGTAGCACAATCACTGCAGCAGGAGCTTCTGTCACCCACTGAGATTAGGGAGGCGTCTGTTGGTTTCCTGCCCCAGCTCATGAGATGCTTACCTCTCCTTCAAGTCCAATGTGTGTTTCACATTGTATTATTTTGGGTTAGATTAGCTGTTTACTCAGGTGCATCTGAGGAAGGGCCCCTCTGAGCACCTGACCAACATGTCAGGGTCATATTTACACTATATATACAAATTGGATTTGTTTTTTTTCTGTCATCATAAAAGGAAGTGCTAACAGAGACATACGTGACAGATTTGTGTTTTTACATGCTGTAAAGTAATACCTTGTGACATTGCTGTTTAATTTGTAATAATTTACATCAATAATATGATTCAGACATTTATTTTTCTCTGACAGAAGCTGAAGATTTGTACAAAAGAGTCTTGACTTTAGAAGATTTGATATGCTACAGTTTCCAAGTCGCAAAAGGCATGGAGTTCTTGGCTTCTCGTAAGGTAGATCATTCTCAATGAAGTATGCCATAAAATGTATGCCTAAAACCTGTTGACTTTGATGAATGTCCTACTAAATCATACTAAATGCATATTCAAAGAACAGCAAAATCATTAGCTGAAGTATAGTCTCTTCTCTTTCTCACTATTTGTGCTTTTTTAATGAGCCTCTTTTATTTCCTAGTGCATTCATCGAGATTTGGCAGCAAGAAACATTTTACTCTCTGAGAACAATGTTGTCAAGATATGTGACTTTGGACTTGCTCGGGATGTGTATAAAGATCCGGATTATGTGCGCAAAGGAGATGTGAGTGCACTCCTTAAGGCAAACGCTGACTGTAAATTCATTGTTGATGACATTCACACACTAAAATGGTACATGGGACGTTCTGTCTGTAGGCAAGGCTCCCACTGAAGTGGATGGCACCTGAAGCCATTTTTGACAAGATCTACACCACTCAGAGTGACGTGTGGTCCTTTGGTGTTTTAATGTGGGAAATCTTCTCTTTGGGTAAGTGAAACTGGGATTATTTTGTTTTAATGGAAATATTTAACCAAACGCAACAAAACTGTGAACAAGTACAACTAATTTGACACAGAGACTCTTCTGACAATTAAACAGTGAAACAATTGCAGACATATGTGAACCTGTCACATGATGTACCCTCCATCATTCACTCCTTCAACATTTCAAGTGTGGGAGTATTTGGTTCCTTCTACATTTTCAGAATTAGGTGGTTACCAGTCACAAGTTCAGTATTTGTGCAATTGTTTAAGTAAAAATTACTTATAAACAAGAACCAGGCGTTAAGACTTGGTTATAATTATCACTTTCTTGGAAATTGTTTCTTAAGCAAGGCTCTGAGTCATTTGAACACACTTGACTCATTTTAAATCAAAGCAGATTATTTTAATAAGGTCACTGCAGCTGGTAACACAACTATGTTTAGCAAAAAAAAAAAAAAAATCAAATGTGTTTGATTAAAGACCTGGCTTCTGCCCACTGCTAATGTCATTACGTGCTTGGTCACTACAGAAAGTTTTGTGAAGACAGCAATGCGGAAATAAAGAAATAAGAAAGTTGTGGCATGTTGTTTGCATTAAGTGTAGAATTTGGTTTTTGTAGGTGCCTCTCCATATCCTGGAGTCCAAATCGATGAAGAATTCTGTTGCAGACTGAAGGAGGGGACTAGGATGAGAGCACCAGAATACTCCTCATCAGAAATGTAAGAAGTAGACTTATTGAATCAGATGTTAGAGCAGTGCCTGTGAAAGGGCTGAGGGCCTCAGGGAGATGGAGTGAATATGGCTTCATGTATCACCTTGAGGAGCTTGTGTACAACAAACTATAAGATTTACTGATTGTTGTTTTTAGGTTTGGGTAAAAAGTGAATGTTTCTTTGTAACCACCAGATACTAATTTCTCTTTTATTTCTGTAGTACATCAGTACTTGACTTTACAGAATATAGCATGAGTCAAAGTTTATGACATTTATATAATCTGGGGGTATAAAAATGCTCAAACTAAGCAAGATGGAGCCAGTAGAATGAATTTGTCAACTTTGCAAAAGAAACACTGATTGGAACGGATACTCTAAATGTAATCCAGACTGTAGTTTTCAGATCTCATGAGGTATTTGTAGACACAGAACAACCTGTGCCAAGAATCCCTTGTACATTTCAGCACCACAAAGAAGCAGCCTGTGCCAGATTATATTCTGCATGCTTGTGACAATGAGGTTTAGTTTAAGGCCAAGATAAATCGCTCTAATGGCAGTAAAAATTAATGTTGAAGGAAATGCATTTAGAGTCAGTGGGATGAACCTCAGGCTCAACTATCCTGGGAGAAGTGTGAGCTGGATCAGGTGAGCTGCGGGATTCCTGTATATGAGTACAGGAGTGTAAGTGTAAAGAAATAATTTTTCTAAAGGTTCTTAATTATCTTAATCTTAATTAAATGTTAAAAATATTATGCCATATGCTGTTTTCTTTAAACTGATGCTCAGTTTTATCACGGCCCACTCTGAATCTTTCCACATGGACAGAGGTGCTGACAGAAGCTGAGAGTCTAACTCAAACCAAAGGATCAGATACAGCCCAGGAGGCACTAAAACAGTGTGTGCAAATATTTTAATGACAGTCCATTTAGAAGTCGAGCAGGTGCGGGTATTTGGGAAGCGCTGAGCAAGCTTAGAGAAGCCAGATATTTTAAAACTGTTATAATCTATGATATATTGAATTTATATGCACAGTATAAGACTTCTGAGTTAACTGCTGTATTTTCTTGCCCTTTAGCTATCAGACCATGTTGGACTGCTGGCACGGAGAGCCACTAAAAAGACCCTCCTTCACAGAGTTGGTGGGAAGACTCGGGGATCTGCTTCAGGCCAGTGTTCAACAGGTGTGGCAACAATTATCTTAATAACTGAATAAATGATTTAACTTTACACACTTAAGTATTGTTTTATGAACCAAAATAATTCTGCATTTTGAGTGCAGCATTTTTGCTTCCTCTTATTTTGCTGGTTATAAAAAGTGAGTTGCAACTGAACAGTAACTTTTAAAATTAAACTAGTATCAGCATCATCATCTGTGTTACATGTTTTGTTTGAATGGAAATGGTATTTATTTATCTTTAACAATGACGCATTTTGAGTTGCAAACTATAACTATAGCTACAGCAATCTTCTATTCTTTACTTTAAAAATGAAGTAAATGAGAGCATATATAACATATACACTTACACATGTATATTTTCTATACATATACTATAGGAGGGGAAACACTACATCCCACTCAACACGATGCTGCTGGCTAAAGTAGGAGATCCATCGGGGACAGTGTCCACAGATGACAAGCTCACACGACCCCTGTCCCACCGTGACTCGGGGTGCACTTGGTGAGAACTCTCTTTAGTCTCAAATGCATGCTCTATAGTGCGACTGTAGCAGTGCTTTTATTCTTAAGTAAATCTTCTCTAAAAATCATTTTTAAAAGGCTGAGCTGTCTACAGTATTATTTAATTCCCCCTCAACAATGCCTAGAGCACAATGGGCCTGAGTGGCACATGATAAGAAACATACAGTAAAGAGCTTTCATGGCAGGAATTTCCCCAGAAGCAAACTGGCTGCCTTAAGATTTATGTCCCCTTAAAATAATATTTGTCCTGCACTTGGATTTTCACTGTGTTTGTTGAAAGGTGTTGAAAAGCAGCCATGACAGTTTGCTCTTAAGCTAAATTAGACTTGTGTTTAACCACAGGGTGTTGAAATGTACAAGTCAATAAAGTTGTTTTAAAAAGCTGTGCCATGGATAGCTGCACATTACTCATTCATGTTTTGTCTGTAAAGTGTTTTATTCAAAACGTATTTATGGCAGGAACATGAAGATACGTCCTGCCAGTGTAAAAACCTTTGATGAGGTGACCATGGATAGTGGAACAAATGTAGAACATGTGGTATGTATTTACTATAAAATAAAACAATAATTTAGCCTGTACTGTGTGTGTACTGAGTGTCCCACTGTGTGTTCATCAGATTGGACAGTCAGACAGTGGGATGGGCCTGTCCACAGAGAACATGAGGACACTGAAGCGCCTTGAGTCTTTGGCGGGGCGACCTCTGAGCATCATAGCTTTGGCGTAAGTGCAGCATAAAGCCTTAAACGTGGCCTGGAAAGGACAATACCTGCTGGGAAACCTTCCCACTGAGCTGGAATGCAGACGCTATAACGTCTTACAGCACACACTGCACTGTGTTTGAAAAGAAGCCTGCAACCAGTTTGGTCCTTTGTCTGCACAGACCACGCCTGAGGCCAAGTGGCACAAAGGGACGTGGGTTAGATAAAGTTTGGAGGGGACAGGCGGCTGCATCACCAGAGGCTCACATGTTTAAAGGCAGGCCTTTTGTTTCTCACACATAGTGTGGCATTTCCAAAGCCTCTTAGTCTTTAGCTCCTCTTATTTCCTCAAATCTAACAGTAACAAATGAGCTTCAGCGCATCACTGGAACAAAGCACTGTGTTATGTGTCTGTAATGTTCTCACTTTTGAGGATATTTGAGGTGAAGATCAAATCTGAGTAAGAAGTGTTGAAATCATTCCCTTCTTTCTCCTCAGCAGGAGTTTCAGAACTCACATATTAGGCTCACAGCAGTCAGTGGCAAGGTTAATTCACAGGGTCATACCCTCTGAGCCAGCCATTACTCGCTAAAAACTATCCTAACATCATTCTGTTAGCGTTCAGGCTCGAGGAAATATAACAAACAAATAATTTATTGGGAACTTCTTAACTTCTTAAGTAAATATGCTACATAATCCAAATATACAAATAATACAAATAGTTCACACTTAGCACTAGCATCAACATGACTTATATTATAATTACAGTTTTACATGGTGCCTATTTTTGCTGACAGAGTCATACTATAATGTGATGCCACATTATTTAACGTTGGAGCTGTGTGAATATAAAACCATCATGCCCATTCACTTATGTATTTAATGACTTACAGAAGCCACACCTACCACAGGCCCCTGTTGTCTGAAACAAAGTTTGCCAAAGTGTACCAGCATTGATATGGTCCGCTGCCATGGTGAAGTGTGTCCAGGCATGTAGAGAGAGACTTGTGTGAACTTCCGCGTTGGACAGTCGCACAATCATTGCCACCTTTGAAATTTAGGGCTCTGTCTTTAAGCTATTTTTGTTTTGGTGTTCCACCTGTCAACTGTTAATGTTTTGTATCTCTTAAAACCTTAACTGATTTAATTGTGTTTAATAATTTTAATATAAATTATTTAGGTTTTTAATCTTACAAAATTCATTGTGGTATGTAGACAGCATACCAGTGCAGAGGCGTCATCTGCCCCTGCTGAGCTGTGACTCTTTAGCCTTTTCTGAGGTTCCCAGGAAACTCCTAGCAACCGACAAAGACAAAGACCAGCAATTACTCATATTCTGTGCTTCAAACAGGGTAGAAATGCCATAGATGATTGATTACATCATAAGTCCATGACAAAATGTTTGCACTGACCTACCGGGCCTGTGAAATGTTAGGAAAACCTGCTATTCTTAAATAACTTGATTATTGATATGACATTTTTAGTAATATGTTTTAAAAATTCCATATTACATTTCTGTCAGAATAAAGACATTTTCAGTCTGAATGTCTCTTCCATTAGTGTGTTGTCTGAATATAAAAAATGTACACCTCCTCTTTAAGCTAGAAGACAAAATACTATTGTAAGACTAGTTCTTTGTGCTGCTTGCTCATTGTCGCTTCTCTTGAAATTGAATTCACAATTTTTTCTAATTAAAATGGAACAATGAGTGTAGTGACAGAATTGTTTGTTTTCAGGAAGAAGGCCATGAATAAGAGCAAAGAGTCCGTTCTGGACGATTTGGGCCTGGATGACTCAGCGCTGGACATGGGTCTGGAGTGTCACAGCCCTCCACCCGACTACAACTCTGTGGTGCGCTACTCGACTCCCCCAGTTTGACCTCTGCTCTCCCCGGGACCCCTTTTTCTGGACTTACTTTAAGAGGAAAACCTGTGCCATTTTGGCGGACAAAAAAACATTTAGATTTGTAACATCCGTGTTTCTGCTAATTTGTCCACCTCTGCACACAGGCTCAGGTAATTATCAAATCTACTGTGAAAACGCAGTCCTCTCCTGAATCCAGGCAATATCCAGTCGATATAAGGGAATACAGAGTGGAGTTAGGTTTCCTATCCAAGGAATGCTTCACCATTATTATTGAGGATATGCTGGCAATATCATCGTCATTTCATTGAGCTAATCTCAGGTTTGTCACACATCTGATTTTAGTTTTGTCTAAATAGGTCCTCATAGGAGTTTTATTTCCCCCAAAGCACAAGCAAATGAAATGCTATATTTATTATAATCTTCATTATAGGATTTCCAAACAGAATATTTTAACAGTTTAGACTTTCTGTTGTAATCGTCAAACAGTGAAAGCTTTTTTTTTATGATGCAAGTTTAAAGCCAATATATTGTTAGAGTTAGAGTTGTTATTTTAAAGGAAAGAGCAGCCAGTAGCATTTTGAACTAACCAGTACAATATACCTTGTGGTCATTGTAGCCACTGTGTTATTGTCTTCAAGCATTTTTGTTAAATAGATACTTATGCACTGAAGTTTTATATTGATATTGTTTTCATACACCAGAGAATAGTATATTGTTACCAAACAGTGTTACAGATATTTTGTATTTTATTTAACTATTTTCTAAAAGTAAATATTTAATATTTTTATTTTTATCCATATGTACGTAATTTGTAAACACATTCCACTGATTAAGCAGTAATGCAAAGATGCAAACATTGTAGCCTACAGTTACAGTTACACTCTTTTTCTGTTGTAATAAGTTGTACAATATTAAAAGTACTGTCTTCACACTGTAAACAGAGCATATGAATAAAAAGAAAATCTATTTATACAATAATTCTGGTCTATTGCTTAAATCTCTCAAATATTTAGGTTGAAATGTTTTCTTATATCTGTTTTGAATCACTGATAAAGCAGACGTCTGATCGCTCCCTCCAGAATTCTCTGCAGCTCCTTAATGAAGCATGTGTTTGTGCTGGAGCGAGCTTCAGGCCTGTCAGAGCCTCACATCCTGGCCTGGGATGAGGTGTCGGCAGCCTGTCTGTTCACCGGGACAATACCCTTGGAGTTTGAACAGGGGAAGGAAGGAACTCTTAATCATCCCAAAGAAACAGACCACACGGTGTTCCCAACTCACAAATCCACCCAAGGCTTCCTATGGCACTGACTTACCGACACTGGGAGGGTGCCACTGAGTCACACGTCACTCCTCAGGTCACCCATCTCCTCTGTCCCTGCAGGATTTACTGTTTACCGTAAGGACAGAGACTGACCAAGCCCATCAACAAGCTCTACCTCTGCACAATTTCCAGTGAAGGAGACAAACAAGTAGGGGAAGGATGTCAGCACAGGCTCCAGACTCACTTTTTTTTTTCTTTTATAACAAATGTACTTGAACTCATGCACATGGATCTGATCAAAAACTATTTACATAATCCATGATAGATGTTTTAAGTAAAAGGCACTTTGCATTGGCTTGTGCACTCCATATTGGACTACAGGAAATTCAAGAGAAAGGTTAAAATTGCTGCAAACGCAGGCAAAAAGTGTGCAAACAGAAAATAAATCATAGAACTTAAAATATTTAATGAAAATATTTGATGAAAATATGATGAAAAAAGCCTCAGGCATAGTGGGGGAAATAGTAGGCATTTACAACTCACATGTATTTCACAGCTTGAAATTCTATTATAAAATCATGCGCAACAAAAATATTCAAAAAAGAAAATAAAGTTTCCACTGTATGAGAGTCACACAATGTTTTTTTCCAGACCCCTGCCCCACAAGGTGAAGGGTGGAAATAGGACCATCCATGCCCCTCACCTAAAACAGAACAATGGACCGGATTCTTTTCCCCTAAAACACTGAACTCCACCTACAACAAGTAAACAGAGTTCTATATATATTTGGAGCTGGAAATAGGAACATGGAATCTGCCTCAACTTTGACTAATGAAATGGTCATAAGGGAGTACTTGAGGGTTGCAATTGATAAAATATGTTGCCTAAGACTGGAGCACAACTAAAAATAATCCCTAAGTAAAAGCAGCTGCCTATACAATGAGTCATATGTTCATTCATAAAAGTGTTGGAGCATGAGGGGCAGATATGATGTGAGACCAGTGCCACCTATTGTTGCTCTGTTTCAAACAAATGCATCCTAAAAATATTTAACATGTTTTTAAAAAGATATATACTAGTACCAAATGCATGCTTAACAAATTAAGTAAAAGTGGTGCAAGATGTCCTGTCCTCCTCATTATTATCCTTTTTTATTATTATTATTTAAATTATGATGGCAAAACGTCCTCAAATCTTTACCAGAATAATTAAGTTACATGAAAAACACAACTGGAGCTCTAGACATGCTACAGCAAGAACATTTCGTCAGCAAAAGCTTTATGAGCAATGTAGGTCTATGTAAGAAATGTATTTCTATATATCTGAACAAGTTAATGTTCTGTTAACCTGTGTGAAAGCGCATTGTCAGTGGTATTTGGGACATTTTAGCAGCTTGAAATGTATCTGGCAGCAGCTTGTCTTGTTTGTGCTAATGGGGAGTCTATCAACAAACAATTTACAATGTTTGCTCGTGTTAGAAGGAAAATCTGTAGTCTAACGAGGCTACACTATCTGCAATTTAATTATACTTATCTTTAGCTAAGAGACTAAATATGTTAATAAAGAAGGTGTATTTTGTAAGTGAGCACAGAACAGTGAAAACAGGAATTTTCTGAGCTCTCAAGCCCTCAAATACAGGACAATAAAGGATTATTCAAACACGTATGAATCAGTCGAAATGCAATGACCTGAAAACTAATAAAGAAGGAACACATCTATAAATAGTCAAACCTCAGTACGTTTACATTATATGCTGGATAGGAGAATATTTCCCCTTTAATCTCTCATTGTTAGCACTTGCTGTATGATGTCTATTTTATATATTTTCACGGTTTCTCTTGGGCTGTTTGTAAAGGGCTGAGAGGATGGAGATGGCCCTGATGTGTCGGAAGCGCGCCCCCACGCCGCACATCTGCGCACTGCAGCTCTCAGCCGGCGCGCACTGACTCTGGACATGTGTTTTACATTAGACGGACTGTGGCAGTGCGCGCTGTGCTGGAGTTTTTATCCAGAAATAGTAACAGATGCTCCTTTTACGTTTCTTCCCGCAGAGAAAGACCACAGACAGTTAAACAACATGAGTGAAGTTATGCAACAGAGTGGATTCCTGAGCTTGCAGCGTGCTGAGCTCAGCCAAACAACTCTCCGGCCAAAAACTAGGTCACTTATGATGGAGGGACGTATTAACTTGATTTCGGTGATCTTGGTGGGGATATGGAGTTGGGATATTGCTTCAGGTAATCAAAACAACTGAAGACCTGAAGACAGAGGGAGAGCAACCAGCATACTTCACATTTAAGACACAATGGCGCCCTCTTGTGATATGCGTAAAATTGCCTATTTCATTCCATGCGTTTTATTTTTTATAAAGGAGAAAGATTGAAATATTCCCAGTACTATTTCATTGACAATAAACACAATCTTCTGAGGAGATTTTCATGGAAGCTGGAGAAAACCCAGAGTGCACTTGTGAAAACAGCTTAAACATCTTAAAACAACTTCATGAACTGATAAAACAGAGGGGTGAAAATTATGAGCTCGATAGTCACTTAGCAGTCCCATTAGCCCACACTACACTGATTAGGCTGTACACTTGCTAAAGCATCTCAATGGTTAAAGGCCCATGACTTAGTTTGCCCTCTTGTGGTTAATTGTGTCACCCACACTGGAGAGAAGAGCCATAATTGATGTACACGTGCTTGGGTTAAAACAAATGATAAAGATGTAGAGCTACTTCAGAAAGGTGTGTCATTACCCAACCCCAAAAGCATAAGACTTTTTGGATAAGACTTTAATCCAGTTTGTAGAGCCTTACAAATAATTAAAAAACAAAAAGGTTCAGCATTTGTGGATCGAGTGTGTGGTTATCATAGTTATAGTACCGGCTCCTCTCTGAAATCATGAATTTAAAGTCTACAACGTGAACTCTATCTGTTATATTGCCAGGAGTCTGAACTGGCTTTTAATTATTTATTCATTTATTTATTTGCTCTGTTGTTCCGACTGAGTCCAACAGGGAGCAGCAGTGAGAGGCTTTAATGGCACCGCGGCGCACAGCAGAGACCTGGAGGCGCGAGGTCTCCCTGTGAGTCCCCCACGCCTGGACACATGAAAGGGACGTCTTATCTGATGGAGCCGCTCTCGGGCCCTTACTGCACTTTTATGACACATTAAATAACTGAAATGCCTTTCTTTATTTTTTACATCTTATCAAACACTTTGTCACACAAATACATCTAAAGCTCAATCAAAGCCTACACGGCTGAGCATGAGTATATTTGACGTAGTGCATTTAGGCCTATTGTCATTTGATTAGGTGTAGCCTATATAATCTATCTGTGCTTTTCTTTTCTCAAGTGAATGACATTGTTGATGAATGAAACGGATAAATAAATCGTATCCTTCACTCTACTTTTTACTTCTACCTCTATGAGGCATGGACTGGCCACTGACTTTTGTAGGCAATAAACACTTGCTTCACAAGCATCCATCAACATTTAATTAGCCTTCTTTAGGTCAAACTTTTGACAAACCAATTAGTGCGCCATGCAAAGTACAAGTGCACCTGTCAAAAGAGAACACGAAGTGTTGGATGAAAATAAAATGACACTTCCATTTCTTAATTCTTATTCAAATGATTTACGCAGTCTTTTGTGCATTGCCCAGGCAAGAGGTTTTTTCCATTGCCTTGGATGACAGATACTTCACGGTTATATGAATACAGTGTGAGTTTGGTGGGACTGCAGACTGGTGAGCTGGAAGGCGCTGATTGTCACAGAGGGGGTTGTTAGAGTTTCCTTTAAACCGGAATTAGCCGTGAAGTGCGACCTTGAGGTGTGAAGATGGAATACGAAAGCTCTGGTTTGTTTCAAGTAAAAAGTCATACTTTGCTCCTCGTTTGCAAGAAGGCTAAATATCTTCTCAAATTAACCAAGTTAGCCAATGGTTTGAGTGACATAACACTACATAACATTGATAACATTATGGATTAAATAAAATCAAAGCTAT
>JACN01017478.1:0-31306 GCA_000787155.1 Scartelaos histophorus
ATTATATTATTAGTTATTATATTATTAGTTATATATTATTATTAGTTATTATATTCTGTAATAACATGAACATACCTTTGGTCTCTCCAGCAAGAAATTGTAGTGCTTGAAGAACCAGGTCGGACCAGCAAGACGCAGAAGAAAACCATGCATTTAGGGAACTGGCTGGAGAGGACTGCCACAGCTGGATTTTCTCTTCAATCTAAGAGATTTGAAATGTCCAATAAGTACCAAAGCTTTTTAAAACAACAAAGCAACATAAATGTCTGAACTTAATACACATATACCCCAGATGTGGTGAGGGCTTCTGTTCTCAAAATGCTCTCTAACAGACTGAAGAAACTAATAGCAATTTCTTCAACTACAGCAGGGCTGATCTGACTCTCATCCACCATTCTGAAATATAGTCAGTTTAGTTTGATACAAAAATGATTAGGAATCATGCACATGTGTAACAGTAAATTTGGCTTACTCCTCTTTAATGTTGGTGAGTGGAGAAGAGGGAGTGTCTGGCAGAGAGTTGATCATGTTAACTGGAGGAGCTGAAGTTGAGTCTGAACCAAGAGCTTCACCAGGATCTTCACACTCCACTTTGATTGGTCTCATTTTCTTCTTCCGTCTTTCCTCTTTGATTTTCTTTTTGGGTAGAGACAGCTCAAATAATGCTGTGGGGGAAAAAATAAATACATATAGCCACTTCCTGCTACCATTATTGATTATTTATCTTAGGTTTTTTCTGTTGCTATTTTTGTTTTACTCACGAATTGGTCCTTTTCTTCCCATGTTTGCTCTTGAGAGAATGTCTCCCAGGTGAACATCAGAAGTCACAAGGTCTGGATGATCCTACAAAAAGATGCAATTAATTTGGTGTTTAATTACTGGGCTGTCTATCCATATCAAACTAAACATACTGGCTGCCGTTTCCTTTTCTCCCGATGATTGTGCAATATTTTCTTAAGGTCCTGTTCTCCAAGTTCTAATTTTTCTGTAAGGTAAAAACCCTTTTACAATTTGTTTCTCCAAAATTAAGAGTAGTTTTAGATCATGAAAAATTTCTCACCTGTTGTTTTCATGTCTTGAGTAGAGAGGCTTGGGAGGACCCGTAAAGATACGGTAGCTGTGGGGGACGAGGGCGACTGAGGTGCTGATGTCCACATTGACAACTCTATAATTATGTCAAGCCATATTTAGAATAGCATGTTGGCCAATTATATTTACAGGTAACAAAGTCTAAATTATTACCATCATCAGAGGAGGATGCATTGCTGTCACCACACTCTGCTTTAACCTCTTTCAATATGCGGTTAAGTCTTCTTCTAACCCTCGGTTCCCGCATTTCAGCATGACTTTTACTCAGGGCTTTTCTTCTTGGTGGATAGTCCTGACCATTATGAACTGCATAGTCCAGAAGCTCCTATAGAATAAAGTAAGTTATAGTGCTGATTGGGTAAGGTTTTGTATATATAGAAATTAAATACCTTTCGTGAGACAAGAATCTGTTTTAGGAGCTTGTGATAATATTGCTGAAGAGAGTACAACTGTCGCTTCCTCTGAGATTTGGCACACAGTTGTCTGTACTTGACTACTTCAGGGTTGAAATAGCCATCTATAGAGGAAGGAAAACATTACTGAATGCTTGTCTTGAATATTTAGTAAATATTATGCTATTTGACTTCACCTCGGAATAGCTTTTGTGCAAGATGAAGGGGATTTCCGAAATGAAAGTTTCTGTCATTGAATAAATCACTGATGGTGCGATCTTGTTCTGAAATATTCTGGTCAGGAAATTGTGGTAAGAACTGGCGTAGATGCTGCCTCTGTGCATCTGACAGAACTTCAGTCCAAGTGCTTCCACTCAGCACAGAGAAGAAAATGTCAGGCTGTCAAGAAAATGATGAATTATAATATGTATGCATATGTAAATGCACTTATAATTCTAAATGTATTGGTTTAAGTTATGCACTGAACTCACATCTTCCAGTAAGTCCTCTGGAAGATTCACTCTGCAGTTTCCCAGCAGACACTCCTCTGTGATATGGCCACTGTTCCCCTCTTTAGAGTCAAGAGGGTCTGCCAGCATGTGAGTGATAGGATCCATTACTTATTCCTATAGACACAGACACAGTTATTACAATAATATAATAATAGTAAAAAGACTGACATTGATTGCAAAGATCGCCGCATTTAAGGTATAATTTTCTGAGCAGTGCGCAAAGAATGCTTACACGTAGGAAGCAAAGCACCATAATTTCTCATTAAGTCAGGTACAAAACATTTCTTTTAAGTTTCGCCTTAATAAATATCAGCTTGAATCGTGCATATGCTTAAGTGTAACAACTAGCTAACATCTTACTCATACGCCACAGAGCTGCTTCTTGAGTAAAGTTATTTAAGATTCAGAGATAGACAATACATCGTTATTGAAATGACACTTACGTTTATATTTGTTTCGAGTATGATGAAGTTATAGATCCATACTTTTGTCCCTAATGTTTTTGTCTTTTGCTGTAGGGGGAAATATTTTACTGTGACACCGCTTTATTCTTCGTGCTAAACGTCCTGCTCGTGCGCCACAGCAGCGCCCCCTGCTGTTCAAAGGTGTTTCATTTGAACACTTTCAATTATAAATCTCATTCTACACAATAAAATACTTATTTAAGTCCGTTTGAAGCAGTACATCAGCACACAGACATTAGCCTTTCCACCCCAGGGTCTGTCCAACTTCAGGTGGACTGCTAAGATCGAAGCACATTGGCCTTAGATTAGCTTAACACAGTCTTTACGCATTTACATTTGATATTGGTCACAAAGATCACATTTAAAATATTTACTTTATTAGTATAAGACTAATTGAGTTATTACAGGCCAAGTTAGTTCAGATGAAAGTTTTTTTTTTTACATATAAGTAATTATGACTCTTTTTTAAATTAATATATCTATTTATTTTGGCTCTAATTCAACATTTAAATGTGTGAAAATATACAATAAACAATAAAAGAACATATTAAACTGTTGGTGCTGAGACACTGACTGACTCCACCCCCATGTGATACTGTACCGAAATGAAGGGGTCCATCCCTGTGGCTCCTGACAGTGAGGGAGAGGCACAGGAGCTGCCACTGCTCCCCACTTATTCCCACCAGCTCTGCCCATAAAGAAGAAGAGGGAATAATTCATGCATAGCTTAAAACGTAACTTTTTGTTGTTGTCATAGTCTGTGTTGAGTGTGTGGGAGCATGGCCGAAGGTGCAGATGGAGAAGAGGAGATCCAGTTCCTGCGAACGGTAAGTGATGCTGTTATGCCTTTTATAGTCATTATACAAACTTACACTATTGTTTCTCTTTGTACTACCTAGGGTGATAATAGACCTTTTGGTTGCTTGTCTTTGTTGAACATGGATTGACAGTCACAGGTGGTTTTGCCTGCATTGTTATCTATTTTTAGCTCTACGTTTGTTTAATATGTTTTTGTTTTGTCACTGAGGCATAACTTCTAGTGGCAGGTGGCGTCCTCTGTAACACTACAAATGTCATTAGTTCATACTGGTGCTAGTACAATCTAATTCCTATTACTTTGTGACTTTAAAGAATGCAGCTCAGTGAGTGGGCCAAGTAAAAGTTGCTGACTGTGTGAGGAAGTTGTGAATGTAAAAGTGAATTTCCAAGGTCCAAATTTACCTTCTGAGAAATGTCCATTCTAAAAATAATGATTAGTAATTGGTAACATGAACCAGTGCACTACTGGTGAGATAATCTACAGTTAAGGATGTATTTTAAAGGGACATTTCACATTCTTATGTCATTTCAGATTTTTTTTATTTTTGAGGTCAGGTTGTAGCAGACTACTTTGGTGCCAGATATAAAGTGATTACACATAGAACTTGTCTATAGTTTCATCAGGACTTTATTTCACTGGTGAAGTAGCTGCTGGACAGCTGATCAGGTTTCCTCCTTCAGTAGTCTGTGCCAAAGGCGGTGGAAGGGCATTGTGGCCTTCCAGCAGTGTACTATATGCAACACCTCACAGTTTAAATAGAGTCTGATGATGCAGGGCTATTGTTAATATTCAAGTGTAACCTGAGCATGCGTCAAGACTGTGACGTCCAACCAGCTTCATTAACTTATTTTTCAAAACTTGAACATGTTTGGCTTTGGACTTGTTATAGCCTTATTGCTGACAACTATTTTGCATTCATAGCCCAGTGATGTCTATTGTTAACCTAAATGTAAATGTCCTGAAAATCTTAAACTTAAACTTTTTACAATCGGTGGTATAGGTCTTAAAAATGTCTCCAAATGTCAGTTTGTTTTTCAGCCTTAACTTGTTTCAAGTCTATAATTACTATGTGAGGATTAACAGGCTGGAGCTGGACCAATTTTACACCTGCTTTCTCTAGTCTGTAGCAGGACTCATAAACCCTCATATAATGTAATATAATGTAATATAATGTAATATAATGTAATACTGTAAAAACCCTGAACCCTTTTGTTGTTTGACTCACACATGATTACTGATATAGTAAGAACTCTGTTGTTTCATTCACGAAAGTTACTTATTGAGCTTGTGTTCACCTCCCTTTTCTGCTTATATCATCGGTTCACATTATCTGTCTCTTAAGTGTCTGTGTGAGTGCATTTTTGTTCTCACAGGTGAGAGTCTGAGGGACACACTATGTGCCCATTATTAGAGCATCTGTCTGTCACTGGGAGCCTTTTAGTGTAACTGTTTGAAAGAGGTTAAGATAAGATGTTATATAAATATTTTTAATATCCTAAACTTCCATAATGAAGAGCAATCTGAAAACACCTTAAAAGCCTTACTGTTTTTATGAAACAAGACATCAAAGTTATGGAACAGTTAGTCGTTAGATTTTAAGCTACACATTTTTTTAAGGTAACATTATCTTAATTTGTTATGATATTTTAATTACTGCTAAGTGCCAAATTACCCATAATGCAACACACTGCTAATTTCTGTATCACTTACCACTTACTCTTATTATTATACGGCAGATACAATATTGTTGGTGAGTTAAAAACAAGAAGAAGAGAAAATCAAAGTAAAGATTTGAAAGTCCCTCTCTGGGTTTCTAATTGTGTTAGTAGGTTGGCATTGCATTGTGAGGCGTTGATATCTGGCCGTTAAAATGTAAATATGTGGTGGTCTCCAGAAGGGGATGTGTGAACAGCAGGTGCAGGGGACCGAAATAGAGGCTGGAGGAGCGGGTTGTGTCCCGGAGCCAGAGAGGAGGCGGATTAACATTGGGCCTCTGACACGGGCCACAGAAATACAGTACCACATGCAGGAGGGCACATTGTTGTGCATGAGAACAACAGCTGTCTGAATGGCTTCAGCATTATTTCAGTTGTCATAACAAGAAAATATTTATTTAAAGTTTGGGCAAAAGGAGTTGGTTGTAGGCAGCAGCAGATACACTTATGTTTATTCAAAAATATATTAATTATATTTTAAATCTGCACTGTTTAACTTACTACCTGCTTCTACAGAGTTATTTTTGCGTTACTTGGAATGGTCCACTGTATGACATAAAATCATCAAAGCTATGTCTCTCTCTCACACACACACACACACACACACAAACACACACTCACTCAAACCTTTAATTTTCTGTAACATATCTCTAATATATATCGGGCATATAAAGTGTATACATCTGAGTAAGAAATCAGTTACCCCTATATACCCCTATATGTATGTATGTTGAGTAATCTGTCCCTGGATGTGTTTTTAGGATGACCATGTGGTGCTTCAGTGCACTGCGTCCATCCTCAAAGAGCAGATCAAACTGTGTTTGTCCTGTGAAGGCTTTGGGAACCGGCTGTGCTTTCTCGAGACCACCTCCAATGCACAGGTATGTGTTTCTATTACATATACTTCCAATAATATTATGTCAACATGGTTGAGATTTTTTATTGTGTTTTATTTCAGAATGTACCTCCAGATTTGGCTATTTGCACTTTCATTTTGGAGCAGTCTCTGTCAGTGCGAGCGTTACAGGAGATGCTCTCCAACACTTCTGTGGATGAGGTGAATTACAATAGTTCAAAACATCTCTGCAATACAATGCATTTTTATGTGATCTAAACCTTACTGAGTACTTCCATTTTTGTAGGCTGTTGATCTGGACAAATGGGTAAGTTTTATTCTATTATAATTTTTACTACTTTACTTTTTATTTAGCAAGTCATGGAAGTCAACACAGAGATAAATCACTTGACCCATTTTTATTATACTGACTGTTTTATGAACTCTCCATGCCAGTCTTCACAAGGTGGAGGACACCGGACACTGCTGTACGGACATGCGATCCTTCTCAAACACACTCATTCTAGCATGGTGAGACACTGTCGTGTGCCCTCCCTGAAAACACAGCCTTTTCATTTCCATTCCTCATTCATTTTACATTATATGTTGCAGTACCTGAGTTGTTTGACCACCTCACGATCACTGACAGACAAGCTAGCTTTTGATGTGGGTTTACAGGAGGACTCCACTGGTAATCTTTGCTGTTACCTTTATATTTTACAAATTGTTATGTTTTAATTCAATATATTCTATGTGCAAACTGTCCCTAAGGGGAGGCCTGCTGGTGGACCATTCATCCTGCATCAAAACAGAGATCTGAGGGTGAGAAGGTCCGGGTGGGAGATGATCTCATTCTTGTCAGCGTTTCCTCAGAAAGATATTTGGTAAATTGTTATATATTATGTATGGTACATTATGAAAACTGTTTCTATAAAATTAACTTGGTTTAAATGCATCTTTAAAGCACCTTTCATATGCAAGTGGTGACCTGATGGTGGATGCGTCCTTTATGCAAACTCTATGGACTATGACCCCTGTGATGTCGGGATGTGAACTTGCTGAAGGTATTTTCATTGTTCAAGAACTAAACACAACACAGATTTCTTCTCCTCTCTTTATCAGTGCATTATTGCTTTGTTTGTCAGGATTTTTGACTGGAGGATATGTGCTCAGACTGTTTCACGGCCACATGGATGAGTGTCTGGCCATTCCTGGAGCTGACCAAGGGGACGATCAAAGAAGGTGACATTTAGGCTTTGAGCTGATACATATTATTTAATGTGCCTGGATTGTCCAGTAAAAACAGGTTTATTTTATTGAATGACACCACTTACACAAAATAACTTTTTTTGCAGAGTTGCTCACTATGAAGGTGGGGCTGTTTGCAGTCACGCCCGTTCACTGTGGAGACTAGAGCCCCTGCGTATAGCGTAAGTAGCTCTTGTGGTATTTGCATGTTAAGACTTAATAATGTCAATTACTATGGTCTGTTTTTAGGTGGAGTGGCAGTCACATTAAGTGGGGCACGTCTTTCCGCGTTCGACACATCACCACCGGCCGATACCTCTGTCTGGACGAGGAGAAGGGGCTATTATTGGTCGACCCTGAGAAAGCAAATTCCAAGATGTCTGCTTTCTGCTTCAGAATATCAAAGGTCAAATTAAATGTTTGCTATGTTAACTAGTGTTGAATGTGTTTAGGTAAGGCACACTGTTACTACATTTTAGTCATGAAAACTTTGATTTTGTTACTAGGCTTGATACTCAATACCGATTTTGCTACCACAGTGATTATAAACATTTTTAGACAATAGACTGTAATTTTTAACACAAAATATTAATAGTACTTTAATGTGAAATTGTGTCCTGTTTATTTATTTATTTTTTGTTTCAGTACAACTCTAATTATAACCCAGTTATTTAATGTAATAATAGCCATTTTAGAGGAGTGCTTATGAAAACTTGTGAAATACACAAAAATGCAGAGCATATATTTTAAACAAAAACTATGGTACCACTTAAAAGAAGCTGAAAAACAATGTGCTTAACTTTTGCTTGGAAATGTGCTCTTAAACTACAGGAAAAAATTGAAGTGACGCAGAAGCGAGATGTGGAAGGAATGGGTATACCTGAAATCAAGTATGGAGAGTCTCTGTGCTTTGTGCAACACGTCAATTCTGGACTGTGGCTCACATACGCAGCTGTGGATGCTAAATCTGCTCGACTGGGGCCTTTGAAAAGAAAAGTAACACATAAGAGCAACAGATAAATTACCCCATTTGCATTGTTCACTTTTTAATCTCTGGTTTTCCAAAGGCTATTCTTCACAAAGAGGGCCACATGGATGATGCACTAACAGTAGCCCGGTCTCAAACTGAGGAGTCACAAGCAGCTCGAATGATTTACAGTACAACAGGGCTCTTCAGCCAGTTCATCAAGTAACTGTTAATCATATTTACATCTGTATTTATTTTCATTTAAAATAAAGATCACACTAAATACGACTGCTCTATAAAAACGACAGAGGCCTGGATGCTCTTAGTGGGAAAAACAAGTCAGCCAATCCATCATCACTGCCCATGGACACTGTGGTGCTCTCACTACAAGATCTCATCTTCTATTTCCGACCGCCCGAGGAGGAACTGGAGCACGAAGAGAAACAGTTTAAGCTTCGTTCACTTAAAAACAGGCAAAATCTCTTCCAAGAGGAGGTCAGTGCCTACTAAAATACACAGTGTGCCTTTTAGTAAATGATTTTATATTATGTGTTTTTTTTTTCCAATAGGGAATGATCACACTTGTGCTTGACTGTGTTGATCGACTAAATGTCTACAACACTGCAGCTCACTTCTCCGAATACGCTGGGGAAGAAGCTGCTGAATCTTGGAAAGAAATTGTTAATTTGTTGTATGAATTATTAGGTAGTTTTTTTAACTTTTGCTTTATTGGAACACTTTGCTCTTCATAGCATAATCTTTCTTTACATTTTACATAGCATCTCTCATCAGAGGTAACCGAGCCAACTGTGCCCTCTTCTGTGATAACCTGGACTGGCTGGTCAGTAAACTGGACCGGCTTGAAGCATCATCAGGTAAAAAAAAAAAAGAATTATTGAATTTTATTATTTTTGTATCGTGGTCATTTACAACAAAATAATGTAAGAAACAAGCGTAATACCTGGTTTGTTTTAAATTTCGCAGGAATTCTTGAAGTATTGTACTGTGTCCTCATTGAGAGTCCAGAGGTGCTGAATATTATCCAGGAAAACCACATCAAATCTATCATCTCCCTTTTGGATAAACATGGACGCAATCATAAGGTATGGAAGCTACTATTACCCTATAGGCTGGTGTATTTATAATTGTCATAATGACCATAAAGACATAATTTTTCCCCTTTTTGGTTACGAGGTTTTGGACGTACTCTGCTCACTGTGTGTGTGCAATGGTGTTGCTGTGAGATCAAACCAGAATCTCATCACGGAGAATTTACTTCCTGGACGAGACCTACTACTACAAACCAACATTATCAACTATGTAACAAGGTTAGTCATTTGAAATATTTAGTTTATATAATATAATAAACTGAAAAACAGCTTGACTATGTTTAAATACACACCATAAATCTGATCATTATCTGTTTTTTGGAGTGAGCAGAGTATTAAAATGTCATGTAAACACTTACGTACATCTGATCTGAGTAATCTGATTTCTTTATGCAAAACAGGGCAAACCATTGCGGCAAAGACAAAAACAAATGTTATAAACTAAGTTATTTTAAATTCCTTTGTACTTGTCCAACTTGACTATCTGCTTAATCACCAAAACTATGCAGTGCTGCTCTAAACATAATAATGCAATACAAATCTTAAATCTTACCTTTACTTAACTATCCTTTTTTTGTGTCTTAGTATGAGACCCAATATTTTCCTTGGGACTTGTGAAGGTTCGACTCAGTATAAAAAGTGGTATTTTGAGGTTATGGTGGACCATGTGGAGCCGTTCCTCACAGCTCAGCCCTATCACCTCCGCGTGGGCTGGGCTCTGACCGAGGGCTACAGTCCCTACCCCGGAGGAGGGGAGGGCTGGGGGGCCAATGGGGTCGGGGATGATCTCTACTCCTACGGCTTTGATGGACTTCATCTATGGTCTGGTAAGGCAAACATACACGTTAATGTGTCAACAAATTTCAGTATTATTTTAGTTATATGCAAATTAAAGGTGCGCTATGTAACTTCTCCTGCAGGCCGTGTTGCTCGTCATGTAGCCACGCCCAATCAGCATGTTCTCAATGCAGAGGACGTAGTCAGCTGCTGCCTTGATTTGAGTGTTCCCAGTATCTCATTTCGGATCAATGGACATCCAGTGCAGGGCATGTTTGAAAACTTCAACCTGGATGGGCTGTTTTTCCCAGTTGTCAGTTTTTCGGCTGGAGTCAAGTAAGAAAATATGATAAACTGATTTAAAACTATCACCAACTTATAATGATTTTTTTCCTCTTTCTAAGGTTTCGATTTCTCCTTGGAGGTCGTCATGGAGATTTCAAGTTCCTTCCTCCTCCAGGTTATGCTCCGTGTTATGAGGCAGTGTTGCCAAGGGATCGTTTGAGGATTGAGCCCATCAAAGAGTATAAACATGATTTTGATGGCATCCGCAACTTGCTGGGTCCCACAGTGTCTCTGTCACATACGGCCTTTACACCCTGCCCTGTGGACACTATTCAGGTAACAAACTTACATCATCCAATCCAATAAATTACAAAAATAACAATACTTTTGCTTGTGATAATGAAATGTTTTTTTAGATTGTTCTCCCTCCTCATTTGGAGCGCATTCGAGAAAAACTAGCAGAAAATAGTCATGAGTTATGGGCTGTAACTCGAATTGAGCAAGGGTGGACCTATGGATCAGTGAGTATTTTCAGTCATGTCATTATCTAAAGTTGTTTTGTATGTGATATTGTCTGAGAATTGTTTTTAATTTATTTTTTTATTTCAAGTTCCGTGATGACAACAAGAAGATGCACCCCTGCCTTGTGGACTTCCAAAGCCTGCCTGAACCAGAGAAAAACTACAACTTAGCCATGTCTGGGGAGACTCTCAAGTCAGTCATGAATATTTGTATATATTTAGCAATGTTTCTGAAGCTACAAATAACAGTTTATATTCTTTAGGACTCTTCTGGCTTTGGGCTGCCATGTTGGAATGGGAGATGAAAAGGCTGAAGAGAATTTGAAAAGACTGAAGCTCCCTAAAACGTAATTGGCATTTTCATCATGACTTTGTACCCACTAGCAAATGTTAACAAATCTGATTTTTTATAACTTTTAGATATACACAATGTAATGGATATAAGCCTGCTCCACTGGACCTGAACCATGTGAAGCTGACTCCCAACCAGAACACACTGGTGGAGAGACTGGCAGAAAACGGGCACAATGTTTGGGCCAGAGATCGTGTTCGCCAGGGCTGGACTTACAGTATTGTGCAGGTATTTTCAGCTGTATGACTGATATTTGCTTAACATATTTTATTACATAAGTTTATTATTGTTTCTTGTTTCAGGATATTATGAATAAGCGCAATCCACGCTTGGTTCCATACAATTTGTTAGATGAGAAAACAAAAAAGACAAACCGAGACACCGTTTGTGCAGCTGTCCGCACGCTCATTGGTTATGGATACAACATTGAACCCCCTGACCAAGAAAGCAGTAAGTGCAAATTTTAAAATGCACCTCATTGTACTTAAACATTATAGACCTAAAGATATATTGTTTGCATTTATCTTTTCAGGTGGACATGGACCAGGAACAACTCGTGGAGATAAGATCCGAGTGTTCAGAGCAGAGAAGTCCTATGCTGTCACACAAGGAAAGTGGTATTTTGAGTTTGAGGCAATGACTGTTGGGGAGATGCGAGTCGGCTGGGCCAGACCTTGTGTTCGCGCAGACACAGAACTTGGCGCAGATGAGTTGGCGTATGTTTTCAACGGATTCAAGGTGCAGGAAAAGACATTGTTGAGAATTTTGTAGTTAAAAGTACCTAAGCAAAATGACGTCTGTGTTCATTTAGGCCCAACGGTGGCATGTGGGGAATGAGCCTTTTGGTCGTCAGTGGCAGTCAGGCGATGTAGTCGGCTGCATGATTGACCTCACAGAAATGAACATCATGTTTACGCTCAATGGTGAGATGCTGATCAGTGATTCAGGCTCAGAAATGGCCTTCAAGGACATCGATATTGGAGAAGGTAGGTCTATATACTGAAGGTTCTTATAGTCTGTTATGTCTATTTGATTTACATTGTTTTATCCTTCACAGGCTTTATACCAGTGTGCAGTTTGGGCATGTCTCAGGTTGGCAGAATAAACCTGGGTCAGAACGTCAGCAGTCTCAAGTACTTCACCATCTGTGGCCTGCAGGAAGGATTTGAACCTTTTGCTATAAATATGAAAAGAGACATTACTATGTGGTTTAGCAAGAGCCTTCCCCAGTACATATCTGTCCTAACTGACCATCCCCATATTGAGGTATGTTTAGTTCTGAGACATTCACTTTGTAGTAGTAACATTTTAAAATATACTCCATCTTCCTGCAGGTGTCTAGAGTGGATGGAACAGTGGACACAGCCCCTTGTCTCAAAGTGACCCACAAGACTTATGGATCTCAAAATGCCAATACGGACCTGCTGTTCTTCAGACTGAGCATGCCCATTGAATTTCATGAGACATTCAAAGTCCCGGCTGGTACTACGCTCCTGACTCGAGCCTTGACCATCCCAGAGGACGAAGTTGTAGAGGTGGACCCAGATTCGGATTTTGAAATACTCAAGAAGTCAGCCTCACGCAAAGAGCAAGAGGAAGACAAAAAAGAGACGTCCGTACCCAAGGAACCCCCTGCTATTAAAAATGGTGAAAACGAGAAGGATGCTTCCACTGAGAAAAGCAAGAAGAAAGGGTCAGTATTGTAATCTCAGAAAAAAAAATTAAATATTAAACATTAAAGACTTGACAGTAACAGTCTCCAACCAGCCCAATTCTGTCCTTACAAAATTTGTCTAGTAATGATTTTACTCTGACAAGGCACTTTCGCTAGTTGCTTTTTTTGCATTTGTGATTCAACTGAAGAATGTGTAGATTTAACTGAAGAGTTTCTGATAATTCCTCTTGATCAAAGTCTAAAAATTTTGGAAAAAAAGTTCTAAGCATGAATAATCTCACTGAAACTGTACTGAAACTGATCCATAATTAAATATTTCTTCTCATATTTACAGGTTTCTCTTCAAAGCAAAGAAAGCTGCACTGATCACTCCTCCTCCCGTTGTTCCCACTATGCCTCGACTCGTGGAGGACGTGGTGCCAGACGACCGTGACGATGTTGACATCATCCTCAACACCACCACCGTAACATCAAATAAACACTTTCATTTTCAACGCTACCATCAAATATATTTATCCTGCACTGTCTTTTGCAGTATTACTATTCAGTCCGAGTGTTTGCAGGCCAGGAACTCAGTGGCGTGTGGGTCGGTTGGATCACGCCCGACTATCACCAGTATGACTCCCATTTTGATCTGAACAAAGTCAGAAATGTGACGGTCACTGTAGGAGACGATAGAGGAAACATACATGACAGGTACATCCACAGTGTCATCTGATTAGCAACGTTTCTAAATCTATAAATACCAATATATTTTTATTGTTTATCAGCATCAAACGAAGTAACTGCTACATGGTGTGTGGAGGGGAGTTTAGCAGCTCCCACCAGACCCGAGTCAGTCAAGAGGACTTCATCATTGGCTGTCTGGTCGATTTGGACACTGGACTCATGACTTTCACTGCCAATGGAAAGGAGATCAACACATTTTATCAGGTCCTTTATTGTCCTTTCATTGTATTAATGCTGAATTTAGAATCTGAGCTGTAGGGTAGCCAAAAATTGTAAACTCAAGTAAAAGTAAATAGTAAAGTAATATTGCTCAAGTAGAAGTAATTGGTGAACTACTAAGAGTAACTGTCTATATGTGAGTAGGAGCAAAATATGATGTCTGAAAATGACTCAAAGAAGAACCATTTTCATATCTATTTCTATTTAAAATTAATAATTGAATACAAAGGTTATCAGTGATTTAACAAAGCGCCTTCTTTTTTTAGGTGGAGCCAAACACAAAGCTGTTCCCTGCCTGCTTTGTTCTTCCATCAAGTCAAAACATGATTCAGTTCGAACTAGGAAAGCTCAAGGTACAACATATTCTATTTAAATAATGTGCTTCATAATTATTTTCTATCAAACACCTGATGTGTCTATTATTTTATTACAGAACATCATGCCGATCTCAGCTGCCATGTTTCGGAGTGAGCGTAAGAATCCGGTCCCCCAGTGCCCGCCCCGGCTGGACATCCAGATGCTGACCCCTGTTATTTGGAGCCGCATGCCCAACCACTTCCTGGCCCCGGAGACAAAGAGGGCCAGTGAGAGAATGGGCTGGATGGTGCAATGTCAGGAGCCGCTTACAATGATGGCGCTTCATATCCCGGAAGAAAACAGGTTGGATTTGTCAAATATGATTTAATGGTTGGTAACAGGGCAAAAACAAATGGATAATTGGCAGTAGATAGAGTGTATATCTATCTATTTATTATTGAATTGGGCAATTAATCAAATCTGAATCAAGATTTAAAGTCTGTATTGTTAATGTTTGTGAAAATACAGAATAAATCTATCTCTATCTACCTCACTGTAATCCTAAGTGCTGTATATAAGTGTTCTTGTATGGTAACTTTATGTGCTGTTTGTTTCGTTCAGATGCATTGACATCCTGGAGTTATCTGAGCGCATGGATTTGCTCAAGTTCCATTACCACACCCTGAAACTCTATGGATCAGTCTGTGCTTTGGGAAACAACCGCGTGGCCCATGCCCTCTGCAGCCACGTGGATGAATCTCAGCTCTTTTACGCCATCGAGAACACCTACCTCCCGGGACCAATAAGAAGCGGCTTTTATGACTTACTAATCAGCATGCACCTGGAGTCAGCCAAAAGGAACCGGCTGGGAACGAACAAAGAGTTTATAGTTCCTATGACGGATGAAACGCGCAGCATCATCTTGTACCTCGACAAGGCCAATACTCTTCCTGGAGTGGGGCTTACTACGTGCCTGCGTCCCAAACTGCATTTCTCCTCTGTTAGTTTTGTGGGGACAAATCAGGATATTTACACCCTGAGCCCTGTGATACCTTTAGAGGTGAGGTCAAGTTGTTCATTCTTAATAATAACCTTTAATACCAATGTTGAAATGTATTATAATAACATGATACTATACTTGTAACTTATTTAAGTGTTTCTGTGTTACAAAATCTCACCCAACTGAATGGTTAATAGTACATTGTTTTCTCTTTCAATAGACACTGAAAAATAAGGCTTTGAACATGCTGACAGAGGCTGTGCAAGATGGAGGTCAAGCCATGAGAGATCCTGTAGGGGGCAGCGTGGAATTTCATTTTGTGCCTATTTTGAAGCTCATCAGCACCCTCCTGATCATGGGTGTTTTTGATGACGAAGATGTCACACATATTTTGAAGATGCTCGAACCTGTGGTCTTTAGTAGTCAGAAAGTGGAGGAGTCTGTAGAGGAAAAGGCAAAAGAGGAGGAAGAACCGCCTCCAAAACCTGCAAAAGAATCTCCACAAGAAAGTTTTGAGGAGGAAGATGAGGAGTATGAAGATGATGGTCTGGGTGAGGAAGAGGAGGAGTATGAGGAGGAGGAGGAGGAAGAGGAGGAGGAGACAGAAGAACCTGAGCCTGCGCCCATAGTGGTGGAGGAGACAGAACCAGTAAATGGGGAGAAGGGGGCAGAAGAAACAGAGAAAGAGCCAAAACCTGGAGAGAGTGAAACTAAACTAGAACAAGGGCTTGAACAAGGGCTTTTCCAGATGAAGCTCCCAGAGTCTGTAAAATTACAGGTATGTCTCAAACAGCAGTCAGTGCCACATAACAGTTAGCTGGTTTTTGCAGAGAGCGTAAACCTAACACAGTTTCCACATGGCAGGAAACTTGGCAGTTGTCATTGTCTATAATATGTCATATATTATTGCGTACTAACGTTTGAGCTGTAGTTGGTCAAATAATTAACATCTATGACACACACTAGGGTAACAACATTAGTAAAAGTGTTTTTAAGCATGTATAAACTTTTGTTTGGAATGAGCCCAGTAAAACCTGCAGATTTGTGAGCTGGACACAATGATATGGAAATCAAGCAGGTATCTAAGAAAGGTTCTTTAGTGCCATCTAAAATATTTATTTAGAAAAATTCATTAAAGTAAATCTGTTGTGGACAAATTACACAGATCTTATTTGTGATGGGGAACAATCTGACAAAGTCTCCTCTTTTTAAATTCCACTTTTAAGAAATAAAGGGTGGAAAATCAGATTCTATACATATTATTAAGCTCTCTGTTTTGTTTTTTATGGTCATTGTTCTGCGAGGGGGGGCTGAGTAGTGAGAGACTGTGTGGTGGGAAAATGGAGCTGCAGAGAACATCCTGGTAGCTCTGAAAGTCTTAGACAAGATGCGTGGTTTTGTATAACCAAAAGGAGAGCTTGAAATGCCAGTGAGAGATTGCAAGATCACTCAAACATGCATGAATGAGTCAGAAAACCTTTGTCTTTGTAAATGTATTAATACAATATACATAATCCATCTTCTGTTAGGGCTTCTGTTAGGGCTTAAATACAGCTCATTAATTCCTTGGATTGTGTTATTTTTTTAAATGTCATTCACTTCCAAAAGGGTTCACTTAGATAATCTTGCTTTAACGTTATTGTGTCAGTGATATAAAGTAGTCTCCATATTATCATTCCATCATTAAACTTATATGTCTTACATTTATCCATTTAAAAATGTTTTATAGCTCATTCTATCTTAAAATGTGCAATTTAACTGTTAACCGATCCACTGATCTGACCTGTAACCTTGTCTCGTGGTCCCACCTGCTTGTCTACATTTCAGACAAAGCAACAACATCTCAATGGAAACACAAACTGACAAAAAACTACATAGTTCACCTTTAATTTTGGAGATTATTTAATTTCTTCAGATTGAAGATCGTGTTGATTAGATCTTGTATTTCTGATTTACAATACAATAGAAGTATCTGGAGTCATATTGTTGCAGTTATCATGCTCCTCATCTGTCACTCTCCTGTAAGCAACGTGCCACAATACTATAACTTTTGTATTTTTGTTTTAGATGTGTACTCTCCTGCAGTATTTCTGTGACTGTGAGCTGCGTCACAGAGTGGAGGCCATCATTGCCTTCTCTGACCAGTTTGTGAGTCAGATCCAGTCCAACCAGAGGCAGCGCTACAATGACCTCATGCAGGCGTTTACCATGAGCGCTGCCGAGACCGCTCGCAAGACCCGGGAATTTCGATCACCACCACAAGAGCAGGTGCGCACATAATATCACACAACAGTTCAAACAAATTAGAATGAGTCTTTTTTTTAATAATGTTTTCTGATTGATTTGCACATAGGTTAATATGCTGATGAATTTTAAAAACTGCTCTGAAGACGAGGATTGCCCCGTCCCAGATGAAGTTCGAGAGGCGATGGGCAATTTCCACCGTGCTGTTCTTGCTCATTGTGGTCAGTTTAAATTCTCATATTTATTTCGGCGAAGAAGAGTAGAAAAGTCATCTAAAATAAATGATTGAGAATACATTTTTAAAAATCTCCTGTAATAAAAATATCCAGACACCTACTGATAATAAATCTAGTATTCAAGCCAGAAATTCATTTGTACAGGTATTGATACTGAATACCTCAGAATAAGCCCACATGATACTATTTGAACAATTACCACTCTTGCGTAAAAAATACTATTTAATGTCTGAAAAAGTGTGTTTTTATTTCTAACCATGGCATCACAAAAACACTAATATGTGTGTTAGGTGTACACATTGAGGAGGAAGAAGAGGAGGAAGCAGTGGACACGTCGCTCAGAGGTCGACTGTTTCGTCTGGTGGAAAGGGTGAAAAAACTTCGTGAAAAGAAAGAGGAAAAGGACCCTGAGCCACAAGAGGACAAAAAACCAAGTGGGTCTCAAATCTGCAGACATATATTTGTTTTCTACATGGTCTTATACATATGTATATATTTTTTATCAGGCACACTACAGGAGCTCATTTCACACACTATGATCCATTGGGCCCAAGAGTCGTTTATTCAGAATCCAGAGCTTGTACGGATGATGTTCAGTCTCCTCCACAGACAGTATGATGGACTGGGGGAGCTGATGCGTGCCCTGCCCAAAGCCTACACCATCAATGCAGTGTCAATCCAGGACACCATGGACCTTCTGGAGTGTTTGGGTCAGATACGATCTTTGCTTATTGTCCAGATGGGTCCAGAAGAGGAAAGGCTAATGATTCAAAGCATTGGGTTTGTAAAGGCTTTTCACAATTAGAGGTGGGCCATATTGTGTATAAGGATTTTAAGATGATTTTGTTAATAATAACTGATAATAAGAATTATTCTGGTCAGAGTAAATACGAAATAAAAATATATAATTGTGAGAATATGTAGGCAGATTATTACTGTTTAATGTATATCAAAATGCCAACCTAAATGTGCTTTTTTTAATTTGACTGTTTATGTCACATTATGTCAGATTCTACAAATAATGATCTAATCAATGTGAATGAAAGAAAACAAAAGATTTCACAATATTTTGGTCATGGTGTCAGTAATTGTGAATAATCATAAAACTGTCATGTTCATAAGATGTTATAACATCCCTAAATATCTGCAAGATAATATTGCAACTGTTGTTTTGAGGAATAAGATATTTAGACTAAATTGTCAATACTTTTGTAATATTTCTGCACTGTTATCAAGAGAAGAATCCTTTTAGTCAATATCACCCACAGCTCTTTACTTTACAATTTATATGAAAGTGTGTGATTATTTTTTCACACATAGGAACATCATGAGTAACAAAGTCTTCTATCAACATCCAAATCTGATGCGAGCTTTGGGCATGCATGAAACTGTCATGGAGGTCATGGTGAATGTGCTTGGTGGCGGAGACTCAAAGGTTCTGTATTAATATTCACACCATTATCAACAGCTTTTCTGTGATTGCGCCATCCATTTAAATATTAAATTATACTTTTCTGCCTACAGGAGATAAGATTTCCTCGCGTGGTGACCAACTGTTGTCGCTTTCTTTGTTATTTTTGTCGTATCAGTCGTCAAAACCAGAGATCCATGTTTGATCACCTCAGCTATCTTTTACAAAACAGTGGCATTGGTCTGGGTAAGTGTAGTCAGTTAGTATTTTGTGTAATGCTCTTTGGCTTGTAGTTTGTAGTATGTACTAAAAATAAAATATATTTGTGGTAGGGATGAGAGGATCAACTCCCTTGGACGTTGCTGCTGCTTCTTGCATTGATAATAATGAGCTTGCATTGGCGTTGCAAGAACAAGATTTAGAAATGGTAAACAGAAAAGGCAATAAAATGTAATTATGATTTTTGTCTAATAAAATTGTTCCAATCATCATTTCTCATCTTTTCCCAGGTGGTAAAGTATCTGGCTGGATGTGGACTTCAGAGCTGCCCAATGCTGCTGGCTAAAGGTTACCCAGATATTGGCTGGAATCCTTGTGGTGGAGAGAAATACCTGGACTTCCTCCGCTTTGCTGTGTTTGTCAATGGTTTGTTTATACAGTTATAAACAACCACACATTATTATGCAAAATAAATATTAATCTTATGTGCAAACAAATAACTAAATTGCACCTTTTTAGGGGAAAGCGTAGAGGAAAATGCAAATGTTGTTGTGCGTCTGCTAATTCGAAGACCTGAGTGCTTTGGTCCTGCCCTGAGAGGCGAAGGTGGTAACGGTTTATTGGCTGCAATTGAAGAAGCAATAAAAATATCAGAGGATCCCGCTAGAGACGGGCCATCTGTTAAGAAAGACAGGCGCTTTCCAATGTAAGAGTTTTTTATTAATGAGATTATTCATGCAATTTCCAGCTCACACCCAACTGATTGCTTATTGTTTATGGTAGGTTTGGAGGAGAGGAGCAGCACGAGGAGAATAGAGTACACCTGGGGAATGCCATTATGTCTTTCTACTCTGCCCTCATTGACTTGCTGGGGCGCTGTGCTCCTGAGATGCATGTATGTCAAACAGTACTTTTGTGTCAAAAATGATAATTATCATTAAAGAAATGGAGTAAGAGTTGTTCACAGAAAGATTTATTATTTTCAACAGTTAATTCAGGCTGGAAAAGGCGAGGCTCTCCGAATCAGAGCCATCCTCAGGTCTTTGGTGCCCATTGAAGATCTCGTTGGGGTCATCAGCCTTCCTGTTCAGATTCCTACTTTCGGAAAAGGTAACTGCTTTAACTTAACTGAGTACTACTGAAAAAAATATTTAAAATTTGGTGCAGTATGTTATATCTGCATTCAAATACTGTTCTGTTTTTAGATAACAGTATCATTGAGCCAAAGATGTCAGCCAGTTTTGTCCCAGACCACAAGGCTCCAATGGTGCTCTTCTTGGACAGAGTGTATGGCATTGACAATCAGGATTTTCTCCTCCATGTTCTTGAGGTGGGCTTTTTGCCTGACATGAGAGCGGCAGCCTCCTTAGACACGGTAAGTCTTCAAATACAAATGAACCCTGTTAGGACTCGCGAAATGTAGGAACCCAAGGCAGACTCAAAGCAAGTTTCAAAAATTTAATTAACAAAATAAGTCTCCAAGTAGACTAGAAAATAGTTTCTCAAAAGGTTTACAAAGCTTGGCTTGGCTTGGTCATGAACCCTGTATTATGATTAGGATGGGTGAGAGTTCAAACTCTTTTTGAAGCAGTTTTGCTGTCTTAGAGAAAACACTTAATGTTCTTGCATACGCTCAAACAATAATTTATTAGACAATATGTAGACTATATTATATTATTCTAATGACAATTTTGCAACAAATTAACCTATTCATCTTGATATTTTTTTCTCATAGGCTGCCTTTAGCACAACAGAGATGGCCTTGGCATTGAACCGGTACCTCTGTTCTGCAGTGTTGCCCCTCATCACCAAATGTGCCCCCCTCTTTGCTGGTAGTGACCACAGAGCCATCATGATCGACTCCATGTTGCATACAATCTACCGCCTTTCCCGCGGTCGAGCTTTCACAAAGGCCCAAAGAGACATCATCGAAGAGTGTCTCATGGCATTGTGCAAGTTAGTATAGATACAGCAAACTGTGTGCACTGGCAAATGGGTTGTATATTGACAAATCATTTTGCATTTCAGGCATCTCCGTCCCTCAATGCTACAGCACCTACTCAGGCGACTTGTTTTTGATGTGCCCATACTGAATGAATATGCAAAAATGCCACTTAAGGTAAGAAATACAGGCAATATTTGTATTTCTTAACTAACGGAGTACTAACACTTCATTGCTGTTGTGTTTTATATAGCTCTTGACCAATCACTACGAGCGCTGTTGGAAATACTACTGCCTCCCTAATGGCTGGGCAAACTTTGGAGTGGCTTCAGAGGAGGAGCTTCATTTGACCCGCAAACTCTTCTGGGGCATTTTTGAGTCCTTAGAGCATAAGGTAGAAGACATCAGTCATTATTTTAAATCATAACATCCTAATTAATTTAACATGTCCTTTTTTTTTTTTTTTTGCTCATTCAGAAATTTGATGCTGAAATTTTCAAGATTTCCATGCCCTGTATATGCGCTATAGCAGGAGCCATTCCTCCAGACTACGTTGATGCGAGCTACTCCTCTAAAACAGAGAAAAAAGCCTCAGTTGATGCAGAGGGAAACTTTGATCCAAAACCCGTGGAGACCACAAAGTGAGTCTAGACTTCTGAAATGTACTTTGCTTTGTCCCTATTTCTTTGATTACTGTATTAATTAATTATTTTGTGTTCATCTTGAATGCAGCACTATTATCCCTGAGCGTCTAGATGGCTTTATCAACAAGTATGCTGAGTACACACATGACAAATGGGCCTTTGAAAAGGTTTGGCATTAAATAACAGATTATGTTACGTGAGTTATGATTCAGCACTCTGTTGTATCTTTCTATTCTGCAGATTCAGAATAACTGGTCATATGGAGAGGTGTTGGATGAAAATGCAAAGACTCACCCTATGCTTAGACCGTACAAAACATTCTCAGAAAAGGTAAAAAATATATATATGTGTGTGTGTGTGTGTGTTTTATCTACAAAATATTTACAATCATCTTACATTTTTGGACAATTACTAGGACAAAGAGATCTACCGCTGGCCAATTAAGGAGTCCATAAAGGCCATGCTTGCGTGGGAGTGGACCATTGACAAAGCCAGAGAGGAAGAAGAGTCAGAGAAAAAGAAGGCAGCATCTCGAAAGATCTCCCAGACTGCACAGGTACAGCTCAGTGTTCACTGGTTAAACTTTTAGTAAATTATCAATTTGTAATACAAATATTGCATACATTCTCTCTTTTAGGCAACCTATGACCCAAGCCACGGTTATAGCCCACAGCCCATTGACATCACACATATGGCTCTCTCAAGAGATCTTCAGGTATGAAAAACCTTTTAAAATATTTTAAAATTAGTTAAACATATAGCTTTACAAATGTATACCATTGTCTATTCAGTCTATGGCAGAGCAGTTGGCAGAAAACTACCATAACACTTGGGGTCGAAAAAAGAAACTGGAACTACAGTCCAAGGGTATGTGGTCTGTGAAAAAATGTGAAACAAACAATTGGCAAAGTTTGTTTTGACTTGAGTGTGTTATGTAGGAGGTGGTACTCATCCTCTGCTGGTGCCATATGACACTTTAACTGCAAAGGAAAAAGCTCGAGACAGAGAAAAGGCCTACGAGTTGCTGAAGTTTCTGCAGCTCAATGGATATGCTGTCACAAGGTCAGACCATTTACTTCTTCGAAATGATTAATTCTTGGTCATACTAAAAACATATTATTGTGATGTTATTCCAGGGGGCTGAAAGACATGGAGTCTGACATTTCCTCTATTGAGAAAAGATTTGCTTATGGGTTCCTACAAAAGCTCCTAAAATGGATGGAAATAGCTCAAGAATTCATTGCTCACCTTGGTAAAGTCATTGTTGTAGTATTTCTATAAATTATAAAAAAAAGTTTAAGACAACGATTATCTAAAAATTTTTTGTTTTGTTATTTAAAACCATTATTCAGAGGCCGTTGTGAGCAGTGGACGTGTGGAGAAGTCTCCTCATGAACAAGAAATAAAGTTCTTTGCCAAGGTAAAGCTGATTTTTTATTTCACGTAAAGTATCACATGAAGACACAGTAGCTTGTTTTCACTTACCAAGTTTGCTGTTGCTTCATAACAGATCTTGATGCCTTTGATCAACCAATATTTCAAAAACCACTGCCTGTACTTCCTGTCTACACCTGCAAAAGTGCTTGGCAGTGGTGGACACTCATCAAACAAGGAAAAGGAAATGATTGCAAGGTAATAAATGAATTTATCATTAAACTGTTCAACTAATCTTCAAGACCAGTATTTAATTGCCAACTTGTTTTTAATGACAGTATTTTCTGTAAGATGGCTGCTCTTGTGAGACACAGAGTCTCTCTCTTTGGTAAGATATGTTTACATTTTATGTTAGCTGTGACAAATGGCAGTGACATTTCACCAAAACTTGATTTGACTAAACAGGCACTGATGCCTCTGCTATTGTCAACTGTCTTCACATTCTGGCACGGTCCCTGGATGCAAGGTAATAATGCTCTTTTAACACAAACATATATATTTTTGATTAATTTAATATTAAAAATCTTTTTAGGACGGTAATGAAATCAGGGCCAGAGATTGTAAAGGCAGGATTGCGGTCATTCTTTGAGAGTGCAGCTGACGACATTGAAAAAATGGTAGAGAATTTAAAACTGGGCAAAGTATCCAAAGGCAACCAGGTAAGTCAAATGATTAACAGTGAGCTTTCTTCTATTTTAAACCAATACACGATACCAGTGGGTTATTTTGTATTTTTATACTTTGAAGCAAGTGAAAGGTGTGTCTCAGAACATCAACTACACCACCATTGCCCTACTGCCAGTCCTTACGTCTTTGTTTGATCACATTGCTCAGCACGGATTTGGGGATGATGTCATCTGTAAGTTTACTAAATAATGACATTCAGACAAAAAAGGGCACTAAAGGCGGTTTAACATACTAAATTCTTTTCAGTGGATGATCTGCAGATGTCATGTTATCGCATTATGTGCAGCATTTACTCTTTGGGAACTGTGAAGAACCCTCATGTTGAGAGGTAAGGTAAACAAGGTTATGTAGTAGTATTGAGGTGAGGTGGAAATTGGTATCTAAAGTTAAGAGTTACTTTCTGAGCAGTATATTTTAGGTAATTTTTTTTAGTTTTCTTATTACATTTATGATACATTATTATTCAGTATTTAATGTTTATATTGTGTGTACAGACAGCGGCCTGCTCTTGGTGAGTGCCTGGCTCATCTCGCAGCAGCTATGCCTGTGGCCTACTTAGAGCCACACCTCAATGAATTCAATGCATTCTCCGTCTACACCACGAAAACACCTAGAGAGAGAGCCAGTAAGTAACACTCACACATACAACATTCACACTCAAATGTGAAATCTGATCTATGTGGGAAAATGACCAAATGTTTGCTTCATACAGTTCTGGGATTGCCTAATGAAGTTCAAGAGTTATGTCCCGACATCCCAGAACTTGACATCCTGTTGAAGGAGATTGGGGACTTGGCAGAGTCAGGTGCACGATACACTGAGATGCCTCATGTTATTGAAATTACATTGCCCATGTTGTGTAACTACTTACCGCGCTGGTGGGAAAGGGGCCCCGAAAACCTCCCTGAGATGGAGGGACGAGTTTGCACTGACGTCACTTCAGAACATCTCAATCAACTGTTGGGAAGCATCATGAAAATTGTAGTTAATAATCTGGGCATTGACGAAGCCTCATGGATGAAGAGATTGGCTGGTAAGCAGTAGTTCAACAAAAATCTTTGATACAACAGAATACAAAATGAATACAGATACAAATGATACAAATGAACAGTGATTAAGTGGATAAATAATTGTTATGTTTAGTGTTTTCACAGCCAATTGTGAGCAGAGCAAAGCCAGAAATGCTCAAATCCCACTTTATCCCAACAATGGAAAAACTTAAGAAACGCACATCGAAAGTAGTGGCTGAGGAAGACCATCTGAGAATGGAGGGCAAGTCAGAGGGAGACGAGGAAGATGGCACCATACGTGACGAGTTTGCTGTCCTTTGTAGAGATCTATATGCGCTTTACCCTTTGCTTATCCGATATGTGGACAACAACAGGTGAGCCAAAATGAACAGGATATCATTTTGTTTACTATGGTTCTTGCAGTATAATGGCATAAACCTTTGTTATATGTTTGCTTCAGAGCAAGGTGGCTGACCTGTCCAGACCCAGATGCAGAGGAACTTTTCCGAATGGTTGGGGAAGTCTTCATTTTCTGGTCTAAATCTCATGTATGTTTTAATAAAGCACAATACACAACCAATGTATATAGTATCTGCACCTTTTAATGTATTGATCTACGCGCAGAACTTCAAGAGAGAAGAACAGAACTTTGTTGTGATGAATGAGATCAACAACATGTCTTTTCTGACGGCTGACAGCAAGAGCAAAATGAGCAAGGTGAGTCAATCAGGGGTCTTATATATAAATATAGTGGTAACACATTACTTCACACATTTAGTTGCAATATATAAGCTAATCTATTTTGTTATGACATCTCTTATATTTCTGAAATAATATCAGCCTTTTGTGTATTATCAGAAACAATATTTCAGCTTTGTGTCCATATGTTTGATATTTGGGTCTTAACTTGTTGAAGACGTGGGTGTTAACATTATGTTTTCTCTGGCTGCCTCTTGTCCGTCTCTGTTGGGTTTCCAGGGTGGAGACTCAGAGGTTAGACTTTGTTTCTGCACGTCCGCTGTGCTGATCGCATGGCACCTCACTGTGGGGGAGCTTTTCATCAACCTCTCCAGCACACTGGCACATCTGATCCATATATTACATATAACTCATATGGTCACATGATGAAGGCATGACTGAAGATAATAATAGTTCTCTTTACACTGCTTTGTATTTGCAGCTGTAGTCCCTCTTAGCCATGAAGACATTTCAACCCACAAGTAGCTCTAAGCCTTGTTAAGAATGTGTTATTGCTATAGATACAGTGTTATTCTTAGGTATAAATAGAAGATAAAAATCCTTTCAAGCCTTACTTCAGAGAAGTAACATAGTCAGTTAGTATCTGCTTACACTGGCATTAGAGCCGCACTATCATGTAATACTCTCATCACTACTACACCCAACATGCCCAGACACAAATAGACTACACTGTAGTTTAGGGACAGTTGGACAGGATGCTGCCCCCTGTGGTCACTCCTCTGTCCTGCCAGTGTGTGAGGGGGGGAGTCTGGAGGCGCTTGATGAAAGTACTCAGCTAAAGCTGGGCTCATGGCACTGGGCTCAGGTCGGACCAAAGGCTGCCGTGAGCACTGTGCCATCGCCCAGACACTCTGAGTTTGCTCTTTTTTCAACATAGCTGAGTCAGAGTCTTTTAAAATGTCTTGTTTATTTTTTCAAGGATGGATGACATGTAGCTTTTGTAATGCAGCTTTTTGCAATTAGGGGGTGATGTTAGTCTTCTCTGTGCTCTTTCTTCTTTCCTCCCTGGAAATGCCATGGCACAACATGGCTTAGTTTCCTTAATAGTTCCTGATAAACATACCCACTAACAGTCAAATATAAAGTAACATTTGCTAACTTACCTCTTCCGCACAAATGTGCTTAATGACCCAATTCTAACCAACATATTAATATGTCGTTAGACACAAAGTGATCCACTAAATGTCCCGTTTTTCTTTACTAGTGTTCAGTAACACACATGCATTTGGCACTAAGTAAGCAGCTCATGTGAAGATTTAAAGACATTCCTCTTGCACACATTTTATTTTCACTTTCATTTTGCTATGCTATCAAAACATAATTATTCCAGAAATTCATAATTTTACATCTAATTTACATTATTTTTGTTTTGTTTTACAGTATTTAAAGTACTTTGATTTCATTTATTTGCATTAAATATGTTGGATCTAAATTTACAGCTTGCATTAACTAAACTAAATATACTGTATAATATGTGTATGATTTATGCTAATTTTGGAGGACTCTAGAAAGAGCAGACAGCAGGAGGACTCAAAGTAAATATACTTATGTGTGTGCAAATAACAGCCTCATCAGTTAAAAATAATGCAGCTAATGCTTAAGTTGTATTTACCACTACCTGACTTACAACCTAACCCAAATTATTATACTGTATTGTATTGACCTTTTACAATCCACTTCAGTGTATTTGCTATGTATATTTTTGTTTTGCATGGGTGTGTTTAAATTGACCCTGTTCCTTCCTCAAATTAGCTGTACTGTATTGTTTCCTTATAACATGGCCCTTACCTATAACAACCTCAAACCATGGCAGTGAGGTAAACGTCTACTGTACCTCAGGTTCAAGGTGATGTCTGTCAGTGGATCAACAGCAAATATGATATTTTGTTTTTCCAAGTTAAGTTATTATGGTTTTGAAGAGTTTTGTAATATGGTATTCTTTATTGCTTGATGCATAAAGTGCTTCACATTTGCCTAAGACTGTTCAAAAGGAATGATTTTGGTCATCTCTTTGGTGTTGATGAGGGAGTTTGAATGCTCTGTAGATCATCTCTCTGTATTTCAGGGGGGAGGCTCAGATGCAGAACGAACAAAGAAGAAGAAGCGTGGAGATCGTTACTCCGTACAGACTTCTCTCATTGTGGCCGCTCTGAAAAAGATGCTGCCCATTGGACTAAACATGTGCTCCCCCGCTGACCAGGAACTTATTAACCTGGCCAAGATACGATACTCACTGGTAGATTTAAGTAACATAGCTGTAACAATAAAGGACCTGTATTTGTTGCTCTGGTCAAGGTACATGCTCTTAATATTATGTCATAACCTATGTATTTTGCAAAGCATTTTGCTGGGCAATAACTATAAGAGAAGATTTTGACAGAGACACTGTTTTTTGTCTGATGTAATTGGGACTAAGTAGGTGGGGTAAAACTTAAATTCAAAATCAGGTACAGGTCCTTTAATGTTAAGCTTACTTTATCTCTGTTTTACAATATTAAGTGACAATCATATATTTTCAGTTCACTTTATCTGTATGCATTTTGTAGAGAGACACTGATGAGGAAGTAAGAGAGTTTTTGCAGAACAATCTCCATCTTCAGGGGAAGGTATCTTCATCAAATCACCTTATTGAGTATTAAGTTCAGGTTCATCCAAAATCACTGGTTCTGTTTTAAAAAGGTGGACAATCCCTCCATGCGCTGGCAGATGGCATTGTACAAAGAGATGGCAGGGAAGGCAGAAGACGCAGATGCTCCAGTAAAAGTTGTGAAGAGGGTCCAGGAGGTTTCTGCTGTCCTTTACCATCTTGAAGTGGTAAGTGGCTATTTTTATTTTATTCATACTAGTGAGTAATATTAACTAAAATGAATATCTTGATACTTTTTCAATAACAGTATTCAGGCAATATTTTTAGAAAGCATCAGGAATATGCTATAATCTCTAAATATCTTGGGTTAAATCTAGCACAAAACCTGCCTGGGATCCAGAATACAGACTTCAATCACGGGTCAACAGTGAATCTGCCCATTTTCAAATCTGCGTGATTGAGAAGTGGCTTAGCCAATTGGGGGCATGCATTGCCCATCTGTAACAAAAAAGTAAGGGAAAAAAACATAACGGGGGGGGGCAGGAAAACATTGTAGATTTCTGCAGAATCAGTGACTCAAGCACTAAACTATGAAGAGAGATAAATTAGCTTTTTTAGCTCTCTTTGTAAATCATAGGTGACCAAGGTGCTCCTTCGTTTCATATGCTTCACTGAAAAAAGAATTCTGACTGCATGATCAAGTTTGGCTGGACTTGAGGTGTGTCAGAGTTTGTAGGGTTCAGACTGATATCAATCTGTAGAATAAACACAGACAGATCATTCTAGATTTGCAACGCAAGCACAAAACATGAATGGATTAACCTCAAAAGAGCAGAAATAGCAGGGTACATCCTACTATTCTTTTTAATCAGCCCATTTTGTTGTAATTTTAATACTTGTGATAACTGATCATAAACTCAATATTCAAATGTTGCATATCTCCAGAACAAATGCGACATTATCTATTTTTTGATATATCTTCCACCTCTATTCATACTTTTGGTACCTGGTCAGTTTCTTGAAAATGATTGCCTGAAACTTTGTGTAAACAGACAGAGCACCCCTTTAAGTCTAAGAAAATGGTGTGGCACAAGCTACTGTCAAAGCAGAGGCGTCGTGCTGTAGTTGCTTGCTTCAGGATGACACCTTTGTACAACATTCCAAGGTAAATACAGTTTATTAATTCAATGCATTAATATTTTAATGCATAAAAAAATTCACCTTATTTCTGTGTGTATTTTGCAGACATAGAGCCTCAAATATGTTCCTTGAAGGTTACAAACGCAACTGGCTGTTTTCGGAAGGTTACGCTTTTGAAGACCGGATGATAGACGACCTATCCGTGAGTGCAGTCATCTCATCCCAATTCCATACTATGTTTATTCTTGTCAAATGTATGTTTTTGTTAACATTAGCTTTTTATCACAGAAAGCTTTGGAGCAGGAAGAAGTAGAAGAAGAAGAGGAAAGAGAAACAAAGCCTGATCCTCTCCATCAACTTATATTGCATTTTAGCCGCACAGCTTTAACAGAAAAGAGGTTACAAATTGTCTTAAGATATGATTTGGTTTAAATGTTTTTTTGTAATCACTTTGTTTCTCTATGTTTTTGTACTATAGCAAACTTGACACAGATTATCTTTACATGGCATATGCTGATATTATGGCAAAGGTAAGTGAAACTAGCATGTGCAAGATAAAGATCAAAGTGACAATATATTACTCAACCTGGTTTTATTTTGTAGAGTTGTCATATTGACGAAGAAGAAGAAGGGGGAGATGACATGGGGGAAAGTGCAGAGGATGAGATGTCCTTTGAGGTGCGACAGTCAGAACTGGTAATGGGCGGCGAGGGGCTGGGACCAGGACACAGCGGTAGCTTTCGACGCACGAGTGATCCATCATCAGACATCACTGCACTATCACATCTCTCTGTCTCTCCTCCCTATGTTTGTCTTTGGTGTGTCTTTGTTTTAAATTATTTGGACCAATCCAGTTTACATCAATGTGAAGTGTATATTTAGTTATAGAGTATCCAATTTATGCCTTTTCATTTATATAATAATTGACACAATTTGAATTGAAGAAAGAAGAACTGCAATTTTACCAACAAAGCATTTAAAAAATATTCTGAAATAATTGGATTGGACCAAACTGATTAACAATTCAATGCAAACTATGCACTAATACTAACATTTACTGTTATTGAGGGGCTAACTTAGTCATTTAATAATTTGCCTGCTTATATTGTTGTAGAAACACATCTTTAGACACTATTGGCATTTACTACAATTATTAGTGTGTTCTAGGTTTATCATTCATAATGAATATTTATCTGCCTTTTTCAAAATTCTGTGTTACCACAAAATGGTGCAAATCCTGTTTGTTAGAAACTACACTGTAGTCAGTTGAAGAAAATATTGTGATGCAGTTTAAAGATATTTGAGAAAAGAGTGAGTGCCTCAGTAGATCTTATAGTGATAGATTCAGGTGCTCATCAAGGGTTCTTTGGAAACGTACAGTAAAGAAAGAGAAGAATGCATTCTGATATTAAGCAGGCTGCTTGCCCCGATGAAGACCGAGGATTCCGTGATGAAGAAAGGTCAAAACACGTTGGTATGTCCCCTGAGTAATAAGGATATTTTAGTTTGAAATCAGAGTACCTCAGATCGTTCTTCTCTTTTTTGCTGTACAGTTTACTGTATTGTTTGTAGTAAAAACTTCCTGTATGTCTTATGGCTCATATCAGACTGGGTTGGACATGTCATTAAGACATTACCATTAAGACCTCTACAATTTAAAAGCTGAAAGCAAACAGATATTTAAGTTCCTCCCCCCAGTTTATATAGCTGTCTGTCTCTCCATCTCTCCATGTCATGTCTTGTCATAACAGAGTTTATTATTAATGGCATGAACTGATCCGTGTCCCTCCTCACTCACATAGTTAACTGACAGACTACAGATAAGAAAGCCAGATAAGCATAGTACTCTCAGTGCATACATAACAATCCCTCTACATTTATGATGTGCCGCATACAGATTAGTCTAGAAGAAGAGGTTTAACAGGTTAGACCTGAGGCCCCAGCACTACACATAATGGGTAAACCGTGGCCAGGCATATGTGGGAGG
>JACN01076822.1:0-10121 GCA_000787155.1 Scartelaos histophorus
ATAATAATAATAATAATAATAGATATACTAATAGATTTGATAATATTGGATGTTCAGCCCTTTGTTTTTGTGGCTATTCAGAGCAACATTCGCTTCTGGTAATGCGTCATATTTACTAACTCCATGACAGCAAAGCCATCATGAAGCATAATGACAAACTGATTGGAGAGACTGCCAATTTCCATGTGTATATTATAAGCCTGTCATTATGTGGTTGTCCATGTCATTTTAGATTGATAGTTAGTTTACACATCAAAGCTGTTTATTTTTTTCATCTACACCTCATCACACGTACAGTACTTTCGAAGAAGCAAGCATATGATTGACATACAAACTCATATCGAACAAACTGCCACTATATGCTACAGAGTTTCACCATTACGGAGGGGTGGGGGGCTTCAATAACTCTCGAGTCGTTTGATTCTGTGGCATAATCTGTACATGTTTTTTAGACGGTTGGCGAGATAAAAAGGTGAGGATGCAGGCAGAGACTTACTGAGTAGTGAAGTAGAGGCTGGGTGAGGTCAGTGCAGCTGCTAAACTAACATTACACGTGTTGAGTATGTGGAAGAAGTAGTGAACAAGACATAAGTTTACAGAAAAGAAGCAGTGTCGGCCATTTTGGATCACACGGACTGCTCCTTGGGGTACTTGTAGGGCGGAGCTTGCGGCGCGGGGGCGGGGTAACCGGTGTTGGAGTACATCGGTTCTTCTGGCGGCTGCTGGGTGTACGGGTGCTGAGGCAGGTAGGTGACGGGGGGGTAAGGCTGAGCGGGTTCTGGGTAGGAATCCCCCATGTTACACACAGGCTGGTAGTTGATGTACTCGCCCGGGTTCAACAGCTCCTCTGGGTGTCTCCCGGGGTCCTGCAACAGAACAAAAAGCAAATACTCAAAAATCCACTCTTATGATCACAACAAGTCTTCATTTGTCTGAGGACTGGCTCAAATCCAAGAGCAGCGCATTAAGAGTGCAGAGCTAGAAGTCTATCTGAACTGCTGAGAGGTTAATAAGTGGTTTACTGAATAAATAAATCAACAGTATTTGGCAAAGTCACTCTCAGCTCTCAGTTTTTTTTCTGCAATGATAAACAACAGTCATACATGCCTCTCAGGGCTGGAGCAGCAGGTCAGCCAAAGGGGTGCATTAAGTCATTTGCACATACATGTTTTATGCAATAGATTCCTTTAAACTTGCCACTGCATCCATATAAAATCATCAAATATATTTCTGCCAGGCTATATGGTACTTTAATCTGCATCATATACAACAGCATATAATATAAATCGTATATGCTTCACATTCAGATCCAATAAAACGTGTGAAAACTGTGTCTGCTGAAAAACGCAGTGATGTTTGATGTTAGAATTAAACAATTTAAGGTAATTAATGGTAAAAAAAATCTCCCTTCTTAGCATAAGATGTCTCTGTTTAATATGTATCAGATTTCATTTGAGAATTGGAGCCCCCTACTGGCCACAGAAGTTGTATAGGGTTGGTAATAAAGGGGCACTTTTATGGTTTAGAACATGAGATAAAGGTGATCTTTGGGTCACATTTTCAGAGATTTTGCTCATAATATAAATGATAAAATGATGCAGGTGACAGAACAATGAAAGACACAGGGATTTTAATGAGATGAAATGGAACTTACAAATACTTGTCAAGCATCTCTACATCTACAACGACGACGATCCCCGATCTAAACATGATTTTTGTAGTTGGTAACAAAAACAAACACAAAAACAAAACAAAGAAACAAAAAAAAAATACAATGAATGTACTTAATGCTTAAAGTAAAAAAAAAAGATGTATGAGCATTAAAAATATCATTATCATTCATTATGTATAGATTTTCTGCAGAGTTTTCTGTGGAGTTCTGTGGCAGAGACAGACTTGCTACAGTAAAATAATCATTGTTATTGATTTGGTAGTAAGCCTGTTATATAAATTACAGCACAAAAATGTGGAAGTAAATGTGTTATTTCTCTAAATGCGTGTTTTGTTTATTCCAGGTCAGAAAGGAGGAGCTCTGTGACTGAGGTGAAGAAAATGTTGAGAGTTGTTAGGTTATTCATTTCTCTGCTCATTGGGAAAAAAAAAAAAACAACTTGTAGATTTCAGATCAAATTAAAGCCGGCAGTATGAGGGGCAGTGAAGTTTGTCTGGCCACATTAGGGAGTCTAATTAACATTGTGGAAAATACAGCTAATAACGACAAACTCAGCTGTTACTAGGCAACATCACTCATAAGGACAACTACTTTAATATATTTTGTGGTGGTAATAATCAATTGTACTTATACTTTGTGCAATTACATATTTCTGATCACATAAACTACTATACAGTGGATATCAATAATTAAAAATTAAATGGTTTAACATGCCCCTACAAAGTGCACCTTGCATAAAAGGCTAATTGTTAATTATTGAGTATATGTATAAAAAAATTACAAATCTATTTAGAAGTCAAGATTTCTATCAATATTAACATGAAGGTTCTTAAAATATGCTAGTGCCCACCTCATTGATTGTGAACTTTAACCTAAATGAAGTCAGCCTGGCTTTTAGGACGTCTGTGCTCTTTAGTGTTGAGTCCATTTTCACATGAATGGCTGAGTGATTAACAGTCTGCTCATCATTACTCTACATTATGTGAGGTGAATGTGCTTAAACACAATGCAGACGAGGTCATTGACTTATTCACAGTGTTAACCTGTGATTGGACAGGAGTCAGGAAGTGGATTAAAGTCTTATTTAAACATTTACGTCAACATGAAGCTGCTCTGTGCAGCGCTGCTTTTCAATGACTACTGGACCAGAGTAACAATGTTTACTCCCTGTGATTTGAGCTGCCTCATCACAAACCTTTACTGACGGCATAAAAGGCACATATACTGAGGCCCTGTTTTTACTATTATTGTTACTCTAAAATGTGTCGTAATCCAACTATTTTATCCCCAAACGTGTTTAATGATTACTTTAAAACTATGCACACATACATACCCCATATATATTTCAGAAAACTGAATTGTATACATTTGTTGTTGACTAACGAAAATGCATCTTATGTTGAATCTAACAAGAGAAAAAGTAATTTTGCTTTTGAAAAAAAACAACAACAAACAAAGAAACAAAAAACCCCACTAATTTTAGCCTGCTTTAGATGCTTTAGATGCTTTAGATCAGTAATCTATAAACTGGTATATAATTATGTCCTTTCTAAACAGTGCCCGTTTCTTTCTTTTTTCTTTCTTTTTAAAATTTTATTAGAAAGTAAAACTAAAAACATTTAAATCCCCAAGGACATCTCTCTAGATACACAAAACAATTCTCATTTCTAAATGTTGCTGTTTCAAAGACACTTTCTGGTTGCACCATTTTAAAATGAGGACAGAGTTGCTATACTTTTACCCCAATAGGTCACATTGTGTATTCTGTATATATGCATGTAATCATTTTGAAAAGGCTGGGAAATTGCTTTGGGAATTGCCTTGGTTAGGGGTTGCTATAGAAAAGCAATTTTAACCCATGTCTGCCATAATACAAATCTCAAGTCTTGTGGTTGAACTACAGCTACTTAACAATGAGTGTTGATTATGTGGTCAGGATCAGATGTTTGGATTTTGTTGTCATAAGATTCAAATAGTATCCAGCAAAATGTTTATAGATATATAACACATTTGAGACTTAAAATTTGTGATGAGATGAAACATTTCTCAAAGAGCCCCGAAAGTCTGCCCTAAAAAAAGGTCTTGTTCACATACAGCAACTATCTACCACTACTACTGTGGGAACAAGACATTTTTTTATTTTATTTTAGGGGCTCTGTACAAATATCATGATGTATTTTACAGAGAATATCTAGTGTTAATGATGCTTTGGGTATTCAAAATCACTTTCCTTGCTATTTGATACAAGTATATACATTTTAAGAAAGTTGCATCTCATCTCAACACATTAATATGACATTTTGCAAATCAAAGCATCATGCAAAGAACTCATGCATTCATACGACTCACTACTTCACTCACACAAGAGGGAAATGTCTTTCTGCTTCAACAGCTTTACCTAAAAATCATGCTCAGAAAGAGAAGCCAGAAGCAGGAGGAAGATAGTGCTGTGAGGAAGCTGTTCATGTCAATACCATTGTACATAACTTGACTTTTTTTATAAAACTATTCTATGTTCCAGTTGTGACAACTCTCACATGATCACTGTGGGGTATAAAATAATAGTTCTGAGACAGCAGTCTCCATCAGCAGAGGGTTAAACATCCACAGAAACAGGCAGAAGAGACAGATGTAAAGGGCTGAGGAACATGAGGAACACAGGAGCAGATGGAGGAGAGTGAAGATGATGGAATAGGTGCTCTGTGTACCTGCAGTCTGAGGGGAAAGGCCTATAATGGCATGCGCTAGTGTGAGCTAGGCTGGATGGTTGCATACTCGACAAGGTCCCCAGGGCCAGTGAGAGCTGAGCTTCGTGGGCTGGGAGAGGAGGCCAAAGCTGCAGTATCCAGCTCCGCATACTGGACATCACAGTCCTTGTGGCCAGAGTTCTGGAGACAAGAGAGGCGACAGTGTGAGGTGTGAGGCACCACATCAGTCAGTGTGCACACACACAAAACACACACACATATACACAAACACAGCTGTAATGTAGACAGACAACAGGACTGCTGTGGATCAATGTCCCAGGGCTCCCATTTGTGAGTAGTATTGGCAACAAAACACAAAAAGAGAACACACAATATCCAGCTGCAAGAAGCCAACACACACAAGGGCACACACACACAACCATACACGTGGAGAATGAAGTGATCCATAAATGAGAGGTTAGAGTTGGTCAGGCTTAGCCACAGTTTACATGCACATTTTAGGAGTTACAATTCCCAACAAAAGGATGATTTTATTTAGTTATGTATTTAATTACGGTCGCCTCCTAAATCTCACTCTAACTTGTGTTTGCATTTCTTGCAATTGTAAGATTTCCCCACAGTGGTTCCTCACATGAAGAGTTGTTTAGCTGTTTTAGCAGTTAAACAATCCAAAAAGCTTGGCCAAGTTTGAGTCCTGGATGAAGTTATCCACATACTTTGGAGAGAGTAATTGCTGCTTTACTCTCTCATTGTGCAAAGTCAGTGTGTATTGTGAGAAGTGATTTATCAGCCTTTAGAACAGAGCCATTGTCCCCCGTGTGCACGTAAACACAGGCTGCAGTTACAGTGAAAGCACACACACAAGTAAAGAGCTGATGGACTCACTGATGAGCAGCTGCTCAAGTGTGCACTAACTACATGTTCTTAATGCTTTCATCAATACGTGACAATGAGAGCATTTCCCAGGATTTATCTCATCTCCAAAACATCCCTGAGCTCATCATGTTGTATTTTTAGACTTGGTTATTCATGATCACTCTAACACACCCATAACATGTAAAAGCAAATGATATCATATAAAATGAATATAAGACTTTTCTGGTGGAGGGCACACATGTTTTTACTTTATATGGAATGTTCCAAAAGGCATTAAAATTATATCTTGTTCAATTTCAGGTATTTTATGACTCAAAAATAATATATGTTGAAAAACATATATTATTTTCATATATTTTTCATATATTCTTTTTGTAAGTGGATTTCTTTATGTAAGCAGGTTTCTCAAATCTGACCTATAACATGACCTAGTAAAAATATATAAGCTTAAGGCAAAACTTTGGAACATCCAGACAAATCAGTAACATTTTGTAATGTTTCTGTGTGAAGCACTTTGTGTTACATTGTGTGTGTATGAAAAGTGCTATACAAATAAAGTTTGATTGATTGACTGATAATCACGAAGGACGACATGTAGCGAACCATTCACTAGAAAAAATAACACAGCAAACCTGTAAATGGCGACTAGGGGATGCACATAAAGTCTGATTGTTCAGATGAGATAGAACTGAGATAGAACTGCACTCACAGAAGACTTCTCGTCTTCATAATTTCAAATGAAACTAAGTCATTGCATATTTCCCTGGCTGGGTATTTACATTTGTGTGAGGGATATTTGTCATGACCGGAGTGCAATCAGGGGGAAAATTACAGCCACGGCGCATTGAGAGTTGGCAGATAGTGTTTAGCCCCCAGAGAATCATCATTAGTAACACTCTCCGCTCAGCAGTCAATGCGTCTCTCACAAAAGTGCTCTAAAAACCCCTCCGATACCCCATTCATCTCATGTACAAGACCTAAACTTTCACTTAAGTGGAATGCTATCACCGATTAAAAAATAAATCTGAAAAACATTACTGCCCCAGGTGCCCAAGGATTATCAGAATTAAGCAGCACTTTTTTCCGCAAGCGTACAATTGATGAAAGGAGTGAAGGATGAGCTTTGATATCCTTGAAAAGTACACAGAAAGTTTAAATCAATCTACCCCAGGAAAAAAAGAAGATTGCATTAAGATATCTCTGGAGACTAGATAAAAGCATGAGTTATTGAAAATACAATATTTTTTTTTACAATGATGTTTTTAACAGGCTGTTCAAAAGACAGAAGAACGAGTGTTTCTCTTGGGGGCTGTTAGATTTAACACAGACCACCACAAATTGATCATTTAAGTAAAGACAGTTGTACTCGTGTTAGAAGTGAGACAAAATAGAGTTTTGAGAAGAGCGTTTGTTTGGTTCTCTGTTTGAGTGGTAGGAGAACCTGCAGATCAATGAATGGTCCTAATTTTGTGTGTCTCATTAGTGTAAATGTTTTTTAGTTGATTTGATGCAAGCAACCACATGACCAAGACTAAAGACCCAATGAGGAACATATAGGCTACTCCCAGTGATAGAAGTCCTCCATTTGACACATAGAGTACTTCACAGCTGCATTGGGTCTTTACATAGTAGCTTCAAAAGTACATCTTCAAAGCTAACAACAATCAATAAGTTCCCCTATCCACAAACACACACAGAGGGAAGATGGCAGGTAATTGGACTGCAGATGGTCCTAGAATACAGCCAACTAAAGTACACAAACCACTCCAGGCACATACAGGTGAAATACTGAGGAGAAGAGGATACACTGTACATGGAGGGGTAGTATGCCGTTTTTCTACACATACCATTATAACATAACATGAAATAGTTATGATGGAGGATTGTAAGTAGCACAGACACAGCTCAGTGAAGTGCACAAGCATAAAGAGTCCAACCACTAGGTCAATGAAAGCACAGGAAAACACAAGTACAGTAATGAGTCAGGAACAAGGTTAGGACATTGTCTAAAATATATCATTTTTAAATAAAACTATATGTTGTTCAGCTATGTTTTTGTAGTGTCATTAGATTTCTACTAATTTGTAACTTTATTGCAATTTGCTTGCAATGTGTTGCTTGAAAATCCAAATTGGGGTGGGGTTTTTATCATGGGTTTTAGCTTTCTGGCATTTTGAGGCATAATTCAAAAGTTATAATATTTAGTTTTGTTAATTGTTATGGCAACAGTCCTAACTTTTCATCACTTTGAAATTCACGGGTAGGTGACATAAGTGTTCGGTGATCCACTAAACTGAAGGTTTGCTGTTGTGTCCATAAACAAGACACTCACTCCCACTTTACATAAAAATGTATGTTATAATTAGTGGGCAATGTATTAATGGACAGTGGTGTTGTTCTGTATAGTTGCTTAAAATGACTGGTTCAAAAACTCTTATCAGATGCAGGTTTCACACCTGACATGTTTCAGTAGCTCATTTTCTGCGACACGGTGGTTGCATAATGAGCAAAGTCTCACTTATAGGAAGTGAACATTTTTACAGCACAGTGTCCCAACTTGCTTATAATTACAAATGGATAAGATGAGATAAGCAGCTTAAACACCATTTAGACTGGTCAGCTTGTTAGACGAGCACCAGACCCACTCTCAACAAGTCCAGACACTGACCAATTAGAGCTCCTGATAGCGCTGTTCACACACAATCACTCAAGTATCTCCCAGCAAAACGACACGCAACCTTTTCAAACTTTTTACCAGCAATTATAACTGGCCCAAGGCCGCCAAAGTAGATGACCCCGCTCCTCCGGGATATATGCTAAGAAACAGGTGCGACCTTTGACCCATTCTCAACATGGCGGCTCTACTCACCGGCTTATCAGTGAAGGCGGTAGACTCAGAGGGCGCCATGTCGTAATAAGGAGGCTGGAGAGGAAGCTTCTGCATTTCCTCTTCCTTGTCCAGATGAACCACCTATGGGGAACACCGACAGCTCAGCGCAAATGCATGTAGCGGCTAGCCCCCGTCTCCAGCACCACACACAAGGTTAGCGCTGCAATTAGCCCATCATTCAAAACAACCACTAATGTCTCCTCCTGCCTAATGTGCCTGAGCCGGAGAGGAATATGCGGCGTAATTACACAGGCTGCGTTCGCTGGTGATGATTTAAATAGGTTTTATTTAGAACTGTTTATTAGATCAGTCGGTTAGCGATGGTAGGCTGTAGAAAATAACCAAGCTAGTAGCATTAAAGCTGAAGCACACACCTTTTTTCTTCTAAAGAGTATATTATGAAAAAAGAACAAAAATATATGAATACACACTAATTATAAAGCGTATATCTTTGCAAATGTATAAGAAAAAGCCACTTGAGTCACTATATAACTCGTTCGTTGACTAGTTCATTGAATGTAAATAGCAACTTCTTCCTTTCACAGTTTGATAATCCTGTACCCCAGCTGTAAAGTGAAGTTATTAACAGCAGATAATATGACTCACATTTAGTTCAGATAATTTGGATCATTTTAGGGTCTTTGTTTTCCCATTTCATTTAGTTAAAACTCTCTTAATCAAACTCATGAGAAGGCTGCCTTTGAAATCAAGCATCTGCTCTCATATATCTGCCAGTAGCGAGTTTGATAATGCTCTTTCTAAGGTCAATGGTAGCACAGTGAACCCAAGGGCAGATTTAACCCCAGTGCTAATGTCTTGTATAAAGTACTTGTATTGTCTCCTTTTATGCAGAGACTCTACCCAATCTGTTCTGAAGGGTAATGTGTGGGTAATGTGAGTTTGAATCATATGTCCAACTACTAAAGAACAAATCTTACAGAACTATTTAGAGACTCATTCATTCATTTTCATTATATTTTGTGTGTATATTACTGTAAATGAGCATTGTTTAACCTAAGATTTTAAGAGTCCATATTACGCTGTTTTAGATCTATGTTACAATGTTTTTTTCTGCATATTTAGGCTGAGTTCTTCTCTCAAACAGAAAACTCCACCTTGTGATGTCATGTGGATGTGGTAATACAGAAACTGCCCGACTGTGCTTTTAAACTCCATACACCTTCACTAGAATCATTTGGATGATTTCAGCCCTGGAATTGCTCATCTCTATTGAACAAAAGGTAAAAGTTGGCTGTCAAATTGAACTGCCTGTATGTGGCATCACAAGATGGAACAGAGCGTTTTGAGCTTTGAGAAGTAGACAGATTAATAATAAAGGGCTACTGAAGCATGTGTTACTGAAACAAAACACAACTCCAGGAATGTGTTTGAGGAGGTTCAATTTAGTGTAATATAGGTCTTTTAAAAGTGAAGACTTCCACACAGTTATACTTGGCTATGGTGCTGGTTTAGCCTTGTGCCTAATCTAACCAATAGTGGGTGCTGGTGATTTATTTTGTAGTTCTGAAAAATCCACTTTGTGTGTGGCATTTTTGTAACTTTAAATGGAACTTTTAAAGTCCCAGAATGGCATGTTATGGCACACATTTTTTAGACCGTAGTTGGTCACATCTTACTGTTGAAAGCTCAACAAAATGAAGAGAATATGTTAGATTCCTACTTTAAGAACTATTGAGTCTCAACAACAGTGCCTTAATGGAAGGCAAAGTGGGGTGCATAGTGCTTGGTATTGTTTCCTTTTCAACGAACGCACGTTTTAAAATCCTGCCGTGTGCACTTAATTGATGTGTCAGTCAAGTCATAAGCATAAAGCAAATCATCAAGCCCCTTACTGAGAGTATTATGCAGCTCTCATGATTCAGAAATTTTTCAGAAGGTGCCCAGTATACAAGAGGTTTTATATTTCTATGTTGGATTTCGAACAATTTATCAAAAAGCAATCATAAGTCCCCAA
>JACN01116939.1:0-19691 GCA_000787155.1 Scartelaos histophorus
TAATATAATATATAATGTAAACAATACAACACACACCATCTCAGAAAAAACATTTTATTTTGGTCATTTCTTCATATAAACAGTTATACAGAAGTGCATTCAAGCTGTTGTTATTGCTACAACAGGCCAGGGCCAAAATATCACGACGATATTCTTGTAAACAAAGGCACGTAGGGCAGCCTTCTGCAGTATCTTGAATGTAAGTACACTTCCAACTCAGAACATTCAGTCCATTGTGTAAACATCCTCACTGTGCTGTGAGAGTCAGCTGTTCCACATGTCTCATTTGAAGTGGAAAGTTTACAAGAGGTCATGGCAAGGCCACCTATTTCAAAAGAATGTGTCACCAAAGTGTTTATAATCCTTTATGTACTTCACCTCTTGATCTTCCCAATCTCTTCACAGAGTCTGGAAAGGTACTGTGTGAGTTTGACCATCATGATGATCAGAGCTCCTCCAGTGAGCATGCATGAGGGCCATAGCAGTGTGTGGAAGACCGCCGTGTGGTCGTACAGGCGCGTCAGCAGCACAGCCTCCTGCTGCTCCTGCGGGTCGTAGTAACAAGGGACCTGCTGGTTGACCTTGAGACGCTCCGAAATGTTCATAATCATGGAGTGCATGGCCAAACTGTCCCTCTGGCACCGTGGTAAGTAGAAGCACTGCAGATAGAGAAATACAACATATACACAGTGTTGTTTTATTAATAACATTGCTTTGTACAGTGATCAATCATATTATTGTGTCCCTCCACACAGAGAAAGGCAATTGCATTAAATTGATAACAAGGCCAGTTCAAGACAAATCTTGTTGTGTAACTAATACAGTCATAGTACTTTGTAGAGAAACTAATATGCAATGCCTCTGTGTGTCTTATTGAACAAATATGCACCGATACAAAAGTAGCCTGCAGAAGACATCACAACTATCATCAAAAGTGGCTCCTGCCTGCTACCCAGCTAATGCTGTGATAGGATCACATTGTTAAATCAGGAAACAAGCAATTACAAATTTTACTTTGTGAGAGCGAGATAGTTCAAGTTCAAATTAACTGTGGGACTATGAGAAATTTGTCTTGTTCACCCATGTTGCCAGAAGAAATAAAGCACAGTCCATAAATACAATATTATTATTGTACATTATGGTTAAGATCAAATGTAGACAAAACTCATGTTAACCTCGGAGCTAGCATCCTGTGTTTCCTCGTTGTGGGACAGGCGGCTGATGCGCCCGGTGCTGTTGATGCTGACGTACACCTGCAGACAGGGGTACTTGGACACTCTCCAGCAGTCAGACCCACAGCTGTAGGAGCAGTTCATGTCTGCCGTCACTGTGGAGTTAAGTACCAAGCATACACCCTCCTCTGTCCACACACTATGACACACATGAAAATCTATTTTAAACCAAGATGCATCAAAGTTTTGATCACATTTTGGTCATTTAAATTAGTAAACGGACCTGTCTGCATAAGAGCGTAATATAGTGATCCCCAAAACAAAATACATCATGACTGAAGACAAGATCATTCCTAAACCCAGGAGAATTGCCCGGTCCTCGCCGGGCTTCAGTGCAGTTACTGTGTTCTTCTTGTCCAATAAATCCACCTCTCGAAACTTTTGGTAAATTGACCTGATGAGAACAACAGTAAAATACTGACCCATGTATAATAAAAACAACAAACTTCTTGTTGTTAGAATATTTACCTTCTTTCATTGCCTCCTCCACCTCCTCCCCTTCCTGAGTTTTTTGCCCCTGCCACAAAGAACATCTTTCGAGATGATCCACGTCTTGCTGATCCAGAACGTAAAGATTGTTGGAAAGATCTGGAAAAAATATTCAAACTAAGAACAAACTTAAAAATACTATAAGTCACTATAACACTTCATACCTTTGATGCATGGTTACAACCTATTACAATACAATTCCAGCAATGCAAATTATAGAGTGGGTCAGTGGCTGCAGTATGACGTTGTGAAGCAAAAAGACTGTTCACCAACACCAAGCAAACATGGCATTCTGCCCACAATGACATGCTACCAAAAGTAAACAACAAGATTGATAGGCACAAATAAAAGGTGCTAATGCTGTTGAGGCATACCTGGTGTATAGTAGAAACAAGGCCTCTGTCAACACAAAGTGATTGTCCTGTCACCGTACAGCTTCAGCTCCTGTTCTGCACAAAAACAAGTTATTTTGGCGAGTTGCCATTGCCATTTAATTAGTACTATATATCCACAAACTAGAATATAAAGTTCTCCAGCCCTTTGATTGCATCTCTTATGTGCAGGTTATCAGATGTCCCTCCTGACTTAACCTCTCTTAGGGCTTGGCCTTGGTACCCTATATTTTTGTAACATAATACTCACAGGGACATATCAAATATTGATTCACTTCAGTGCTTACAAATGAGATTCAAGAGCCAGTTTTCTCTATATTGTATTTTTGTAAGAAATAATCAACAGGGAAATCTACAAATGTTTTTACTACATCGACCCAACTTGCTTATTATAATAAAAATCTGCATACTAATAAAGTCATTTTGCCTAGCAGATTAGAAAGTTTTGTGGAGGATTGCTATGGCCTAACCCATGTCCCGGGACCACATTATTATATTTTACATTTGCCAGAAAGTTCTCTGGAAGTGAGTAATTTCCTACAGCTGTGTGACGCCCATGTGGCACAAAAGCACAGCACATCCAGGGACACTGTAAAGCCCATAAAAAAGAAGCATACATTAACATTCTGCACATTTTTGCATGCATACCAACACAGCAAATCACACTTACATAAATTTTAAGCTGCCTGTCTCTAACTCCCCAACTTTTCACCAGCGTCACTGCACACCATTGACCAGTGGTTCCCGAGTGTCCTGAGTTCCACGCATAACTGTATTGATTTCAGCTAAAGATGGACACTCTGATTTGGAGAATGGTCGGCTAACTTCACACTATAGCAGCAGCCTTGGAGTTTAAAGGCTTGTGTAGTGAGGTCAGGTTTACACAGCTAAGTGACTTCCTACCCAATAACTTTTAAGGCATGACCACTGACGCTACAACTAATGATATATGGAGCACCAGCCTGTCTGTCTGACCTTGTAAGTTCACATAACAGACACTGAGACACAAACAACTTAAAATTTACAGCATAAGGATGAAGTAATTGAATGTACATTTAATTTGATTATATTTTTTGTTGATACACATTATAAGCCATAAAAAACACATTATTGGTATGTTTATTTCAGTTGACCATTCTGTTTTGAATTGTTATTTGCTATAGTCTTGTGATATATTGTGATACTTCATTGCACAATTCTCAGATTGATTCAAAATGCATCTGCAAAATAATTTTTTTAAATAATATTTTTCACAAATATTAATTAGTTAGTTACATTCACTGTTTTGATGATTTAATTTTTTTTATAAATTATATTTCATACAACTGTGTTCTCGTGAAGGTGCAGTTGACTGTATTAATAGAAGTAATTATTGATAAATTGCAATATATTGTTTTATGTTCTCGTATCGGGATATATGGTCATATATATCGAATCGTGACATGCAGATCATTATATGTATTATATCTCCTATACTCCTAGTTATATGATTGCTTTTTATTCTGCACTCTGTTCATTTTAAGATGATTATATTTAGATTTGTCAGTATTGTGAATTTAATTGCCCTGTTTCAAGAAGCAGGTTTAGGCCAAACATGGAGTTTGTCAACCCTGAAAGGAGGTCAACTCATAGTTTTCAGTTTAACAGAAAAGCTTAACCCAAATCCTGAATCAGTCACCATGGTAACTCAGTCTGTGCCTAACCTGGTCCAGAGCAGGTTTTATTGATCTAACCCTGTTAAACCTGTATCTGCTTGTGAAGGAGACCTATGATTGGTCAGTCACAGAAGGACCAGTTGGACTTAAGTAGGTTTGACAAGAGTTGAATGACGTGACTTTAACTAAATGACTTAAAAGCGCGATCTGTCATCACCGTCTGCAAAGTGTGTTGGGAAGTGTAAATCGTTAAATTCATGGATTATCCATTTAATTTGTGTACACTTTTTAAAACTGGATTTATGTAGGCTACATTTAAAAACGTAATTAGCTACACAGCTCTCAACATCTAATTACAACTTAGCAAAAAGTTGTAATTAGATCATTTATTTTAAAATCAAATATAAAAATTATCAGTGTTTTTTTTACAGTTTGTTTTGTTTTTTTGTTTTTTTTACCTAACTAGGCTGCAGTAAAGTGATGGAGACCTTTTGAGTAATATTATTTGGAGCTTCACACTAAAATAGGATAATTTGAATGTGCAATTAAACCTGTTTACTTTTGCATTACTATTACATTAAGTCTTGGGTCTTCTGCTAAACTCAAGGTTTACCGTCTCTGTGTTTCCTAACTCTGCTCCAAACCTGCTATGTGTAACAGAAAACTTTGAGTTGTATGTCTCAGATTAAATCTGTGTTAACTTTTAAAACCTTAAGTTAATTGAACTTTCTTTGTGAAACAGGGCCAATGTATTTTTTATTCTGTAAAACACTTTGAAATGCTTTATGAGTTGTGCTATTCATTGTGCAAATAAACTTATCCTTTGGTTTAGTGAAGGCACTCATTGCCAGTTCAGTCCTTGTTTTCTTAGCCTGCATCATCAGTGGTATAATACTCCCTACAACAGATGCATAGGCAGACTGAACTGCACTAGACTGGAATGGACACTATCACTCTTGAGGGTTCATGTCCTGCACTTATGGTAAATAAACTTTTCCTGCTTTAGAACGCCAGTGCCATGCCTTTTCTCTTCAGCTCTCATGCTACTACAATTTATTCTATAACTGTGGTAGTTGGGTTCTCATTTGATTATTTTGATACAGTTAGACTTAAAGTAACTTTACAGAACTTGGTCCATATAATTTATTTAAATATGATCCCCTATTTGGTTTCCAATGCACTGCAGTGAACTTTTTGATGTGGAACTGCGCAGTACATCTGGCCAAACTTCACTGTTAAAGATGTCCTTACATTTCCAATTTCTACTTTTTCATCCAGGGCCCAAAAGCCAAAATGGCTATATACAATTCTCAAATGACTGGTATGAGACCACATGATTACGGAAGAGGATGTTTGTTTTTATTGCAGTGAAATGAAACTATGAAAGTATACCTGACGTCATATGGCTGTCTCTGGGGAATGGTTTTGATCCTATACATTTGCTTTAGTGTTTACTCTTGGCACCATGTTCCGCAGCCCAGTGGCATTCAGAGCCCAGCCTGCTATCAGCGCTCTCTTTGATGAAAAATGTCTCGAGATGTATTTTTGCCTCGTCCTTCTAGTGATTATTGCTTTCATGTCAGGTGCTTGGAGTTCTCTCTGCCTTAAAATGCACTCTTTGACACACCATACATCACACAGGCTACTAGCATCAGCTTGCAACACATCTCAACTTCAGTGTAAGATTTAGAATGTAGTTGCAAAAGAAATGTTCAAATAAAACCAAAATATGTATTAACTTCCATCAATTGTTTATTACTTTGCACTACAATTTTAAGAACATACAAAAAACATGGATCATCAATACCAAACGCCAAAAACATATTGATTATGTAGCCTAAAAAACTGCAAACCATAACTGTCCAAATGAACTGCAAGGTTTTGCTAAAAGAAGCAGCAAACTGTCCCAAATGTTAAACATGTATGTTACCTGGATGGTATTTTTAGAGTGTATTTACTGCAGTTGTTGCCTGTATGAATCAAGCTACATTGATTCTATGGATGTAAGGATCTCAGAGCTACAATAACCCAACTGTGTGTAGACTCCTAATAGATCCAGGGTAGACTCCAGCCTATAGTTTTCCCCTCTGGCCACAGCTACACTTGAACATACACACAGATCATCTCTAGCATATTTTAGAGTCGCTCTAATATGGGCTTTGTTGAAATAGCAGTACTAAAATATCCATTCAGTCAGGCCTACCTCTTGTCATTATAATCCTTTCTGTGGGATTCAGACAGTTGTCAGCAGTGGTTATCCCGACAAGCTCCATTTGCCCGCCCTGTTCTCCCTGCACTGATGGCTACTTCTTATTTAAAGTCCAAGTGCCATTCCAGCCATACCTGTACCTACAAGTTATGTGTCCCCTACACAATGAAGTCACGCTTAAAAACGACACACAACGAGTCCTAATTGAGCTGCCAAATATAGAAGCAGATTGGGGTTGATTTCGGGGAGGCCATGTGTCTATAGCCATGTTTCTCAGGAGAAAACAGGGGGTCACATAAATGTGAACATAAGAAGGTTACTGACTGTTCCAGTCTGAATGGGAAGTCTGAATGGACCACGTGGTAAAATAGCGTTTGGCCACAGGAGGGCGCTGTGGTCTCAAAAAAATATTTCCATGCTCATATTATAATTCCAAGTAGTGTATGATCATAGACTCTATTCACCATAGAAAAGCTTTTGGTAATTTGTGCAGCCATTAATAGTAATTTGGGTAACTCAAATGTGGCCTAGATTTAGCTCAGTTCGTGCAATAACAATTTGTACGTTCAGATTGGATGTCAATAGCTAAAATGTATTATCACTACCTCTGCGTCTCCTATAGAAAATAAATAAAACACAAAACCTGGGTTTGACTTTTAGTTTAAGTATAAGTCAAGTTCCAAAGTCAAATCAAAAGTCACATTTCATAAGGCCAATTCATAGAACTATAATAGAATCTTAAGCCAACGATGTTCATATTGTCTTATGTACGTTCACTTCTGGGTTCTTTTTTTAAGGCTGTACAGTAATGTGTATTTACCTTGTTCACGTTAGCACCCGAAACATATCAACAAGGTAAATACACATTACTGTATTGTCTTAAAAAAGACATATAATAGAATCTTGTTATTATAGGTCCACGGGCCAATTGGATTGAGCTGACACATAAGATCGAGCAGAAGATAGAGCTAAGTTGAAACAATAGATATTTTATTTTGGACAACATGTATTAATCATGTGAAGACTGTGTGCATGCTGTAACAACACACAACAACAACTGCGGATAGATGAACTGGAGTATAAAAGACAGGTGGCCATCTCTGCTTGTCTATTTATTATCTTGTTACAGCATAATGACACAGTTAACCCTGAGAGATGTAAAAATGAATGTAAACTAGTTGTACAGAATGAATAAAATGTATAAATGAGACTGAAATGATGATGTAAGGCTGTTGTTGATTTTCCCAGTCTGAATGACTGGGCAGAGCGGAGGGGGAGGGGCCCCTAATCCACACCGAGTAAAGACCCGGCAGGCCAAAGTGAGCCAGAGAGGGGGATGGGAGCAGGACTCAGTTTGTTATGACTGCTGCTGAGGGGGTGGCGCTCTCCGCAACCATTCACTTCTATATACAGTCTATGTCCGGAACCAACTTTCAACGCCATAACTTTCTGTAGAGGGAGTTTTTCCTGCTTTAATGTAGTAATCCTTCCAGAGACCCACTTTTAGGAACTGCAGATAACACTACCTTTCCATCGTCGTCCTTTGGCGCGTAAAGGTTAGTATGATTATCTTTAATATAGTATAATACGACATTATAATAGTGACTACATAACATATGGATTACCCTCACGACATAATGCTATACACTGACCTCACCAGAAACCATACATTCATAAGATACTAAAAAGCATCGCTGAAATAACAAGTAGTTCAGGGAGCTCATTTTCCCATGACAGGTCACTATACTGTGGCGAGTGTCTCTGTAGCCGCTGCTGGCCCTTACCGCCTGCTTTAGCATTCATTTTATACCTTATATTACTGCATGTATTTGCAAAAAGTGACCAAATCTAACCTTAAACGAGTATGGTTTTATTGTAGCTTCCAGAGTAACGGACAAGGCTTTAAAATCATTGACTAAAGTAGGTATGTAGCAAACATAGCAGCTCTGTCATTAGCTTACCATGCTATGGTTAGCTGCTAATGTTAGCAGGTTTAATTTGATACTAATCGATTGTTTTATACCATGCGGTTGCTCCTAGATATAAATACGCGTTATTCTGAGGAAACTGCATTACAGTCAGTGCCAAAAGTTGGACGTTACCGCAATTTGAAGCATGTACTTTCATCTTTAAAATCTAAATTGTTACAGGACCATGCCAAACTAGCGTGAGTGGTGAAGGGTACGGTCACAGCAGAGCAGCCAATGGACTAACGCCTGTCAGCTAGTGCCCTGTAATACCAACTAGTGGTTTGAAATTGATTTAAGTTTAATTAACTGCACTTTACTGTTTTTGCTCCTTTGATAACCTAAAGATTGTGGTTTGCGGAGTCCCCTGACCAGATTAAGTCTGATCCTATTTTAATTTGCCTCTGTCCTTTGGTGACAGGTGTCATATGAATCTCCCTCTTTCAGCAACATACACCTCACTCATGTTTTTGTCACTGACTGTATGCTTTTATCGAGGTGTACATTGTTTACAATTTATTTTAGCATCTCAACTTTCCAACTACATATCAATTTGTAATGTGATTCTGTTGAATCGTAAAGATGCAATACTAACTGTTATTTATTTCTTAAGGCTCAGCTGCAGAATATTTCAATCTTTTAATTTGCCATTTTAATTTACCCCAGTAAAATACTACACTAAATTATAGCCAAATGTGAACATAATGGACCTAGTTTTATACTGCAAGTGGACACACCCTTAATAATTGTCCAGTCAGATTTTGGAATTTCCTTTATCATATCCTGATGAAGCATTTCTTAATTTTCTAAATTCTAATGTTGACCTTTAATCAATTGTTTATCCATTTTGTTCTTTTATTTCTCTTCAGCGCCCAACAATTCTCACTGAAGACATCCTTGCTATGGCAGGGATTTGAAAACCTCTCATGGGTAATATATTGCATTGTCTCTTAAGTCTATACATCTACAAAAACTAATATATAATAAATCAAATATAATTGTAGAGGTATTTGCACTTTAGTATAGTACTGTCTGCATCTAATTATGCATCTTAAGTAAGCAAACAAGTAGATCTGACTGATAATTGGAAGCCTACCTTTGCCTTTTTACCATGTCAAAAAAGCTGTTCTCAAGCTGTGTGTGTCAAGATAGAGTTGGATGGACTTTTAGCAATAAATTAAGTGTTTTCTATTTTTTTACTGAATAATTTGATATCTTCAGGTACACGCAAGCTTTTTTTAATTGACTAATTGAAAACATGAATTGGCGTTGATAACAATTTTGTGTGGCAAAACCTGTAAGATCAAGTTTAGTATTTTTTTTATTTCTGTGGTTTATTGTGTTAACATGAATGTACTTGTTCATTTTCTTAGTTAATTTTATATACAATTATATAAAACAATATATATGTTTTTATAATCTCACGACCTCCACTTTGGCAACCCCTGGTAGATGCACAAGGCAATGTTTAGTCGTCCACAGCCCTATTTTTTATCACTGCTCCAATTTCTGTGTGTGGCACTTGGTGTCCACTGTGACTCATGGTGTAACCTCATTTTGTGAGCATACACCTGGCTTCATGCCCTCCATGTTCTGACACTTTTACTATTTATTTCTGTTAGTCTGTTCTGTTAGTAGGTTACTACAGAATGTTAATGCAATGAAATGAGATTTAGTGGCACAGTTCTCACTCTTTGTTTGCATATAGGCCCCTCTCCTGTGCTGAGCCAATGGTTTGATCACCAGGACCCAAAATGAGCATAAGCAGCGATGAGGTTAACTTCCTGGTTTACAGATATCTGCAGGAGTCAGGTGCGCCAGCAGCCTAATATTTCTCCTTTTAAAACATTGTAGGATTTCTGTTCTAACTTTGTTTTTTATTTTGTTATTCCTCAAGGCTTCTCCCACTCTGCATTTACCTTTGGCATAGAGAGTCACATCAGTCAGTCCAACATCAATGGAGCCCTGGTGCCCCCTGCTGCTCTTATATCTATCATCCAGAAGGGTCTGCAGTATGTGGAGGCTGAAGTCAGCATCAATGAGGTGATGCTTAAACCCCAAATGTACTTTGAGCATTTGGCATTATGTCCACTTTTTCTATTGTGATACTTAACATTATACGAGGCACTTTCCTTGGTGCTGAGTATGGACTTGGATCACTATTTAACAATCCAAAAAATAGAGAGATATATATGGTCTGAATAATAATTATTCTCTCTGATAGAGCATAGACTAGAGTCATGTTCCTGGATTAGAAGAGAGAGGTGGGATTAAGTTTTCTTCTTCCCACTCTTTTTTGGGCCTTTTGTTTTGTTATTTCTATTATGATTTCACTAATGTTATATGTTCAATTGTAAAATAATGTACATTTCTTACTTTCCCCAAATAAAAATACATTTTTAAAAATGCTTATCTGTTTATGCTTCTTAAAAATAATGGCCAGTAAATTATCAGAGCTCTCTGGCCACCACATTGCATTGCATATGTGCTGATTCTAACCCCCAAGCCTTACTCCAACATGTTTCTCATAGCTCTTTAACTTCTTTCAGGACGGGACATTGTTTGATGGGAGGCCCATTGAGTCCTTGTCTCTGATCGATGCTGTGATGCCAGATGTGGTCCAAACCAGGCAGCAGGCATACAGGGACAAGATGGCAGCTCAGCAGCAGGCAGCGGCCGGCAGTGGGACCCAGGGAAGCGCCAAGAACGGAGAGGGCACTGCGAACGGTGAAGAAAACGGATCGCACACTTTACCCAGTAAGCTAGCCCATGCCCCTTCTACCCTACACTGGCCATCTTCAGACGCCTTAGATCACTCAAATACCAAACTGCAATTGTGCCTGGCTAGCTGAAAAGGCCTTAAGCTTTATTTTTGATTAAACATAGAATACCATGTTATTTCTTTCCACAGATCACCATTCAGAGGTGATGGAAGTGGATAGGGATGTGGAGATTCCCCAGAGTAAAGCCATGGTCCTGAGAGGTCATGAATCCGAGGTGTTCATCTGTGCCTGGAACCCAGTCAATGACCTGCTTGCATCAGGGTCAGTTAACGTTTCACAGCTTAATTTCTACTGTAAGGAAACAGCTCTTGCTAAAGCTGTCTTTCAGTTATTATTTTCATTAACCTGTCCCTGATTCCCCCATCTGCTTAGTACTTTGGCAGTCCTTCATGATAACTGACTTGGTAAATAGGGTAAATATAAATGTGCTATATGGTTAAAATGTTCAGTCCTGACTGCTAATCCAATGAGACATTATGGCACTAGATGGGAAGTTAGACGGCGCATAATGTTATTTTTCACGGTATGCTGTTTAGGTTGGGTCAGGTGACTTTCAGTTCTAAACTTTACATTTGCTGTGAAATGAGTGATAATGATAGCATACATACTTTTGCCTGGATCCTCAGTAAAGATTGTCAATGATTAACAGGTCTGGGGACTCGACGGCACGGATCTGGAACCTGAGTGAGAACAGCTCAGGCGGGTCCACTCAGCTGGTTCTGAGGCACTGCATTCGCGAAGGAGGCCAGGATGTACCCAGCAACAAAGACGTCACTTCACTCGACTGGAATGTGAGTGCACATGGCTTTAGATCTGTTCCACTGCCAAGTTTTCTTTAAAAGAAGCAGCTCTATTGAAATGTACTGTTTTTAAGAAAGTATGTTTTGTCATTCAGCCATGCACACATTATTTACTGTAGGTGTGTTAGAGAGTGTATCCACCTTGCTGACTGACCTCAGAAAAGTGTGTCAATTTATTTTAGTTTAACTATCTTTGCTCCACACACCAAATGGCTTTGATAGTTGTTCTGCAGTCGACTTCATCAATGACAGTCACCATAAAGAATTTGTTTTGTCATCATTTCAGAGTGAAGGCACGCTACTTGCTACAGGTTCATATGATGGTTTTGCAAGAATATGGACAAAAGATGGTACCTTCAAGTTCATTGTTAGAAGTTTATCACTATTATATCAAAACTGATTTCTTCCTTTTCCATTTCCATTTCTTCCTTCTTAGGTAACCTGGCAAGTACTTTAGGGCAGCACAAAGGGCCTATATTTGCACTCAAGTGGAATAAGAAAGGAAACTTTATTCTCAGTGCTGGTGTAGACAAGGTAAGAAATGTGTTCTTTTGTGTGTGCGTGCATGCGTGTGTGCGTATATATTACCATCTATAGTGCACATACACTAAAGTACAAGACTATCCATCCATATATTAAAAATTATTGTATTAATATTATTGGTTCATTTCTTATTCTTTTTGTTACAGACAACAATTATCTGGGATGCTCACACAGGAGAGGCGAAGCAGCAGTTTCCTTTCCACTCAGGTGAGTCATAATACACAGGTGATATTGCTTAGCTGCTGGAGTCACTAATGTGTCTAATGTGTCCTGTTATTTCATGGACCCATATTATGCTTTACTGAGGCATTTGGATTTATTGGCTTTGATTTTTCACCTTGTTTAACCTAATACAGTTTTATATGATAACCTTTTATCCAAATGTAAAGACACTTATTGTAGGCAGCACATTTTTGTGATCATGAAAGTTAAAATTTGCCACTATGTTGTACCATTTTCTTTCTTTTCCCTCAGCTCCTGCCCTGGATGTAGACTGGCAAAGCAACAACACGTTTGCATCGTGTAGCACAGACATGTGCATACATGTGTGTAAACTGGGCCAGGACAGGCCCGTCAAGACCTTCCAAGGACACACTGTAAGAACCTACTGTTGAATAAAGATCCACTCATCTGACAGATGTGCTAACAGCCAACATTCATATATATTTATATCCATTTCTGTGATAAAGTACACTGCGGAGCAGTGCTTTAACAATCAGTATATTGACTATTAATTTCATTTACCTAGAATGAGGTCAATGCCATAAAATGGGATCCCACTGGCAGTTTGCTGGCATCTTGTTCTGATGACATGACATTGAAGGTGAGATTACTATTATGTCTCATTTTATTAACCTGCTAATATTATGTCCTAATGACTCTTGTGTATTAGATCTGGAGTATGAAACAGGACACCTGTGTTCATGACCTCCAAGCTCACAGTAAAGAAATCTATACAATCAAGTGGAGCCCCACGGGCCCTGGGACCAACAACCCTAGTGCCAATCTCATGCTGGCCAGGTGAATGATGTTTAGTGTTGTAAAGTCAACCCAACAGCTGACAGTGGTGAGCGGTGAATATGTCTAACCCCAGTGTGTGCTCTGCCAGTGCATCCTTTGACTCCACCGTTCGTCTGTGGGACGTAGAGAGGGGTGTATGCATCCACACTCTGACCCGGCACCAGGAGCCTGTCTACAGTGTGGCATTCAGCCCTGACGGACGCCACCTGGCCAGCGGCTCCTTTGACAAGTGTGTCCACATCTGGAACACGCAGGTCAGAACTGTTCCAGTCATTTGTGTTACCATCTCATGTGTGTGAACTCAATTATGGGGCCCACGCAAAAAGTCCAAGCTGCCTCAAGTTGCAAGCATTTTTTTTCTCAATTTAAGTGTAATAAAATAAAAGTATTTGCATATGAATTGTAAAAATACATTTTAATATAACGAAACAAAAAAAGTTAGGATCCAAAAATCAATGATTTAAACAGTTGTATTGTGGCACATTTTAATATGTTTTCATGTGTTTTTTTTTTTTTTTTTTGAATGTTTGAATGCTCCAGACAGGAGCTTTGGTCCACAGCTACCGTGGGACTGGGGGCATCTTTGAGGTTTGCTGGAACGCCACAGGAGACAAAGTAGGGGCCAGTGCGTCAGACGGATCTGTAAGTTTGTCATCTGCTGTTAGAACTACTATTTGGACAGACATTTTTATCTATATTTATGTAACAACATCTAAGCAGTTTATGTGCCAAAGTCTACATCTGACTGGATTATCATTAAATTTATGGCGTTCAGTGTTCAATCAAATCATGGAAAATCAAGGTAATGACTTACTCTTTGTCTTTGCAGGTTTGTGTATTAGACCTGAGAAAATGACACAGGTCTGGGGGAACCATGGACCGACTACGAATGTGTACATAGCCAAAACAACTGACTGCGCTGCCTGTACGTCACACTGCTGTAGTCCTATCTGAGGCCATGGTTTGGTTTTAAAGCCAAATGGAAGCCCCCCTCCCATGTATACTAAGGACTGGACTGCACTCATTCACATACATCAGACAAACAAGAGAAAGGTCTGTATGGACTTTTAAGAACTAAGACTGGGAGAAGGAGGCACTTCAACATGCTCATTGAAACAAACTCCAAAAAACCAAATCACACGTGGATCCTTCATAAAACTTGAATGACTTTTTTCAGTTAATGTGTGGTTATTACATAAATCAACACTGTCCTGTAAACATTGTTCTGTAGGATTTGGATTTTACGCAACTTTTGTCATCTGGTGTTGGAGAGAAGTACTTAAGCTCAAAGAAATGTATAGCAGAGCTCACAGAATGAATTTTGTCAGATGTAATATTCAGGTGGTCCCTCTGTAGTAGACAATATGGAGTTAATGGTAAAGTGTCCTATGCGCAACATGTATCCTCAAGCATCAGAAATAGTGTTGGACATCAGGTTGTATGAGTAAACTCAGTGGTAATGGGGCCTCAGGGTAGAGGCTGTTTGGTCACAAGCGCTGTCCTGAACTGATGCAAAGTGAACAGGTCCTGAATACAAGGCCGTCACAGCATCTGAGCGACCTCTTGTTGTCATCAATGTGCTTATTTCCTCAATAGCTGAATGATAATCAGACTGAGCTGCTCCATTGTGTCCTGTTCTCAAGCTTGGTCATTAAACATCAAACAGGTTGCTTTCTTACATGTTGCGGTGTGGATGGCCTAAGCTTACTTTGTTTTTGTTTTAAATGTTAAGTCCACAGCTTTCACGCTTGGCGTGGCACTGCTGCTCCTATTTTGGTTAGCCGTGCTAGTCAGGTGGCTGCAGTCCCTGCTCTCTGCAAAAGGCTCGGGTCAGGCCTATGCACAGACAGCACTGCTTTTGTGTATAGTTTTTGGACTTGCTGTTTTTAAAGCTGTTTGACTGACAGGGTTAAACTGACCTGCAGCGTGTGACTTGATGTAACATGGTTATCTACATACTTAGACTATATCTGCTAGCACAGAAAACTATTCTGTACTCCACTCGTGTGGTTTAAGGATGGTTGGAAAAACAAAAGGCTTGTTCTTTTGCATCACCTGAAGTTGCAATGAGGGAGTGGCTTTTAGTTATAAAATACCATTGTACAGTCATAGCCAGAATGAGTTTTCTTTTTGAACTTCAGACCAAAACAGAAGTGTTGATTAGCCGTCGCACATTTGATCCTCTCTGTGCTTCAGCCTCCTACAGCAGCTTCGTGTTCCTGCTTTTCCCTCTAAGGTTCTGCTCTGAATGTCACTCCTCTTAAACATTTTATTTACAACATTCATACAGTTTTTCTCAAATACAGCAATTGGACTGTACTACAAAAACACTATTTCAAATGATGTCTATGACAGTCGAATGGTATTTTATAATACATTGTTTTTAGATTAAAAAAAAAACTTTTTACACTTTATTCAAGTGATTTTGCTGTCTTTACGTTCCAACTGAAAGTACTAATGTTAAATCTATCTTTGCTACGCCAGACAGCCCTTCAAGGTTTTGTATTTCTCCAAACTTTTGTAATTCCAGTGTATTTGTAGCTATCAATTCAAACTATCAAAAATAAAATGTAATGTATGATAACATGTAAATACCAATTTGGAAACTTTTGTGTTGTCTTCGCCCTCATCTTTGTTGTACACAGCTGCAGTGTGCAGCTTTCTGATCTCAAGATCTAGAATAAAAATTATTTTGATAAGATCAATGAATTGCATCATAAGTTACTGCCTACTGCACTGCACACATTACTGAATGTGTAGATTTTGGTTTCTGACACTGTTTAAGTAGAAACTTTTACCAGGTTTTTCAGTCTCTGTAAACGTGTATTTATAGCTGCATAGATATATGAGCCATAGTTAAACATGCAGAGGGCAGGCTTCCTGCTTTGACTGACTTGTGTGGACTTCAGCTGTAGTGGTAGGCCAGCCCCATTCACCCTGAGGGAGGGGACAGAGGAATCAAGGCGACCGGCACATTTACTACCAACTTTAAGAGCCACTCTGTCAGAGCACCGCACAAGTGATCACTGGGCAGAAGAGCTGAGAGTGCTGAGGGCAAGGAGAGCTGGTATGGTTCAGGATCTGCTTTTTAATGGTAAGTGTTTTATGGTGTGTCCATTACCACTCCCCCCTGTTTGTGTTACAAATCTATTTATACAAAGCGTGACTTCCAAAGTATGCCTGAGGGAGGGGGTCAGAGGACAAGGAAAAGTTCAACACCAAGAGATACGGTGTAGTTCTGGGGATGGACTCATGATGATAGTCATTACTACAGAATCTAGTATAGCAAATACTAAAAGCCATGGTGCCAAGTTGGTGGAAGACTGACACCTGTCGAGTGCATCCTCTTCACTTTTTTCCCTCATTTGTATTACCCAAATGACTGTCCACTCATTTGTGTGTAACCTGAAAAGATTCATCAAATATGCACCTTGGTTTTGTCTAGTTTCCCAGCACCATCATGTGTTCCCACATGACGGCTCCAGCAATATACACTTAAATCATGTGTCGCAGCGTGAGACAGGAATCAATTTGTGTGCATCTACTCAGAGACAGGATCAGCCAGTCCCGTGGGAGGGTTTGAGGGTTATTACATGATAAAAATATCTTATATTGTCATTTTTCTCATAGTTTGTGTTTCATGATCTTCTGGCAGAATAGGTTTCATTTGAAGTTAAGAAGTTTCCACTGCTATCTGGAATGAGGGATTACATCAACAAGTGTCATAGTCCCCTGTGTATGGTAGTTACCAAATGGGCTTCAACTGATCATCTAATGTCAAATTTTACACTTGGCATGTGTGGCAGGGTGAGTGTCAGGGAGGAGGTTGGCGTGAATCAGAAAGAGAAAAAATAAGCCGTCATTGACCTCATTATGCACAGTCCACACTGGAACCTGTGAAAAAAGCTCCCAGACTGCAGTGGGGTGTCCCAAGCTTTGGGCTCATCCTGATCCCCTCATGGTGAATCCAGGCCCAGGCGGAAGCAGACTATTCTCATGCTGCATTCTTTTACCTCGCTGATCTGATGTGAGCCATTGTGCCCCCAGGCTTTCTACGCCTCTCAGCAGTTTTTAGGGGTCTGTCACTTAAACCCCTCCATTATGGACCATGCAGGCTACATTTGCTGTGCTGGCTTTTGCATTCTGTTATTTTAACAGGCCTCAATTTCTTCAAACCTTTCTGCTTTCTCCATGTCACAGAAAAAAATTAATAAAAATAGTTTGGATTTCTCATATGTCAGGACACACAACATATTTGTCTTTTGTGTATGTGTGAAAGTGATTCTGTGAACACACTTGTGGTTTAGTGGACCATACATTCTGTCTTTCACATTGTGATGTATAGAGTTAAAATAAATGATGAATAAATATGTCACATATTCATAAAAATTCATAAATGCAATAAATAACATTATTAATTAGAAAATAAACAAATAGTTAGTACTTGTAATCAAATATATAATTAAATTATTTGGAAATGTTTATTAACTATTAAATAATAATTTCCTTAAAATTACCTACTCGTTAACAAGGATAAAAAGTGTTATTACTAATTAATAAAACATTCATAAATGTTTAATTAAGATAATCTATAAACAATTTAAAAATGTTTATTAATCATTAACTATTCATGTGCTAATAATAAATAATTTTGAGTAAATTACTAGTTAATGGTTAATAAACATTTACAAATTATTTGCAGGTATGCCTTATTATTAAAGTTGTTATTTTTATATATTAACTTTTTTTTTGTTTATTAGTCCCCTGATGGTTTTGGACGATGGCACGTGTCCTTGTTGGATGTAACTGTGATGGGGGCCCTGTTCCAGTAGTGACCTCTCCTCTGTATGAATGGAAATGCCCAGCCTTAGACACAGACCCTGCAGCCTCTCTGATGTCGTGTGCCTGCTCTGATACTTCTGTTTGAGTGCCCTCATAGTACCGGAGTCCCCCGCTGTCAGCATGTTCGTCACTTTCCGTAGGTTGAGGAAATGCCAGTGTGTGCAGCTCATGGTCACTTGCTTGGTGCTGTCCCTGGTCATGGTTTGCTGGGAGCAGCTCGATAACACTTTCGTCAGCCACGTCAAGTCAGTGTCTTTTCGCTACTTTATCAACCGCTTCACTCTGGTTAACAAAAGCCTCACCATTCCAAGAGAGCAGGCTCTGATCTTTACTAACTTTCCATACCTTCTGGACCATCAAGAAAAGTGCAAGGACCAAGATGTACTATTACTGCTCTTTGTCAAAACATCACCAGAGAACGTTCAGAGGAGACAGGCTATCAGATCCACATGGGGCAATCAAACCTACATCCAGCAGTCTCTTGGTGTCACAGTGAAAGTGCTATTTATGTTAGGAGCCCCGAAGACTTCAGATGACAGCGTGGACAGAGACCCCTTTGGCCCTCAGGACCTGTTGGAGTTTGAAGACAAAATGCACAGTGATCTCATTCAGCAGGGCTTCACTGACTCCTTCCACAACCTGACCCTGAAGCTGCTCATGCAGTTCCACTGGATGCACCATCACTGCGCTCATGCTCGCTTCCTCATGACCGCTGATGATGATATTTTTGTGCACATGCCCAACCTGGTGCAGTACCTCCAGGACATGAGCAGGAGAGGGCTCACCAACCTCTGGGTGGGCAAAGTGCACAGGGGATCACCACCAGTTCGAAGCCGAAACAGCAAATACTATGTGCCTTATGATATGTACCCATGGCTGTCTTACCCTGACTACACAGCTGGAGCGGGCTATGTCATTTCAAGTGATGTGGCTGATAAAATCTATCATGCCACCCTGACTTTGAATGCGTCTCTTTATATTGATGATGTGTTCATGGGCATCTGTGCCAATGCTGTAGGTGTGTCTCCTCAAGAACATGTGTTTTTCTCAGGCGAAGCTAAGGCCCCTTACCACTCCTGTATTTACAGCCAGATGCTGACCTCACATGGACATGTAGAAGATATCTATGAGCTTTGGAAGACTGCTACACACCCTCAGGTAAAGGAGGAAGCCCCAGGGCTGGTAGGAAGACTTTACTGCACTATTGTCAAAGTGATTCTGCTCTGTAAACCCTACTATGTAAACACCTACCCATGCAAAGCAGCTTTTTCATAGTTTTTACATTTGTGTATTTAACTCTGTGTCAGTATGAGTGTACTGATGTTGCTGCTGTCACTCATACACTAAAGTGTGCCCCCCTCACATACACACTGTCAATAAATATTCACCTACCACGAATGATGGAACAAATGGGGATTTTGGTTTAGTAATATCAAAGACTACACCGGAAATGTGCAAATGTTCTTTTGAGGTGGCCTTGAAAGTGACACAGACGTGTCCTCATTCTTCATGTTATGACAGTAAGTGTTACCCAAGCAATGTAACAGCAGTGCATTTGTAAAACTAGCATCAATTTGTTCATGTGATTCTAAAATATAGAAACAAATGTTCTTTATATCTCTTATATCTCTGTTATATGGGAATCATAACTTTGTCTCACCTAAAAACATGGGTTGCAAATGTCGCAGTGCACAGTTGTTAAGATATTTTTTTCCAGAAAAAAGTGAAAGAAAAATAAATAAATACACACACACACACA
>KN514763.1:12364-39399 GCA_000787155.1 Scartelaos histophorus
CCACCCCCATCACACCCCACCCACATACCCCTCCTCACCCCGTACCATGCACACCCATGCAAATGTCCACTTAGCAGATGAATGCCACCCAATATTAGGCCCTATTCTCCATGCCTTTATGCAAAGAGTCAAACCTATGTCATTGGAGAATTTCATGGGAATAAAGTGTCGGGTGACAAACGTCAAAATGATTCGGTTCAGCTTATTAAAAAAGGAAGGAAAATCAAAACAAACAATAAAGGACTTGGGGATTACAGAAAATAACAAGAAAAGAAATAGTTGAAATAGAGCTGAAAAATCCCTCATCTCTCTGTCACTTGAAAAAACCGACAGTAATCCAAAACTATTGATTGACTGCTGTGTAAGTCTGCTGTGTGTACATTGAACTGCACTGCGAGGCGTTCAGGGGCAGATAAATATTGTAGTATAGTTGTTAGAGAGCTTTTAAAGTAATATCTCTAGATTCTTGTGTATTGCAGATTACAGATTGTTGGAACTATTAATAGAAAGAGAAGTAAAATGCAAATAAGTAGTAATAAAGTGCAGTAGATGGAAACTAGCATCGGTGTACAAAGTGTGCTGCAAAAATTACCTTTAGGTTTGTAAGAAAGATGTCTATTTGATGCTATGTCATTGATGGGTAACAAAATAGTGACAATAAAAGGCTGTATTAAGGTGCACTGCGCAACATTTTTGGTGGAGGGTCCACTACCTGCTTATGTTGTTCTTTTGCACAGAAATATAATAATTCCTTTCGCAGAGACTTTGTGACTTTTTGGGTGGTGTGTCCGCCACAAATATATCACATGTCCTCACAATATTTAAGAGTTCTGATTACTTTATTTGGGTGTTAGAGGGTAAAGTGTGGAGGGAATTAAATATGAATTACTCAAACATGAAAATGCAAACAAAACACAACACAACTCAAGTTATGTTTTTGATAACAAACTCAACATCACAGCACAATGCCGGATCTAGAAAAACCCATGACTTAAAACATGCTGTGGGAATTCTCACATTAAGCCCTTGAATGTGTAAAACGACTCGCGCCAATTCTCCAGACAGTGTCCAAACATTAATCTTATTCAGGCAATACAACCATGTACAAACCTAGATTAAATCCTACAATATCTCTTCATGTCAATAGACCCTTAAATCCAGATGAATACAAGTACATGCGGGGGCTTAATGAGCTATTCAAAATGAACAACATAAGCACTCTGATCCTCCATCTTTCTTCTCTTCACTGGGGAGGACATGATCGATTTCAATAGGCCGGCCTGAGCTGAATACACAATAATGGGGATAATGGTTTCCACAGTTAATCTGGCAACGCGCTCTCCTACTAAAAGCTCTTAAAAGCATCAAACCAGTCTATTTTTCACCCAAATATTACAAAGAGGAAGTACTTGTGGTAGTTTTTTGTGTACTGAGACGTCACTTGACTTGTCACATGACACATGAGCAGTGCAGATTAAATGCTCCTTTGCGCGTTAAATAAGAATCCATATGTAAATGTACGCTGGCAATTATAGTTATACTCAGTGCCTGTTTATGATGGTCCCCGATCTCCACTAACTCACTTAATCAAATTAAGAGCTTAGAGCAGAGTGATCGCCGGATTATCACTGATACATGTACAACTCCTCCACGTCTGTGCAAAAAATGGGGGATTCTGGGAAATTGGACCAATTGTTTATAGGACTGTTTGTTTTGGATTTGGGTAGTTTTGGAAGAAAATGTTAGAAATTCTATGATGCATGATATAATATTAACCATTTAGCACCTACTGTAGAAATAGCTTACGATTTTTGGCAGAACGCCATTAATTATAAATGAGATGGTACCTTGCTCATGGGCACTTTGTTAAGGGTTTAAAGTAATTGCTTGTCCTGACTGAGACTTCAACCAGCATTCTCTGCTTCCCAGTCCGCAGCTTCCTTGTATTAGGGTCAAAGGTGTCTCATTTTTAGCATATTTTTAGCATATATTATAGCACCTTAAAGCAATATGTACACTAAATATAAGTAAATCATGCACATATTTAAATGCATTTTTTAAAAGTATTTATTTTAATATTTAATAGATTAAAAAAAAACCATATCTTCTAGACCCCTGAAAGCAAACGTTTGATTGATTTATGTTATTATTAACATTTTTAAATGTATTTTTTAAAAGTATGAATTTTAATATTTAATAGATTAAAAAAAAAAACGACTGAATAGATTGTAGAGTCTGTGGTCCAATACAAAGAAATGCAATTGAAAGCTGATATCTGAGATAATGTCCTGTCTCACCACCAAATGAAACAACAGAGCAGAGTTTCCCAAGTGGCATTGAAAGATGGGTCAAATGTAGAGGTCAAATATCCCTATGAGGAAGTGTGTGATCCCCAGTTTCAGGACATAGATGAGGTACACTTTTGTCCTGGGACTGTTACTACCCTCAAACTGCTCTCACACAGGATCTGCTGACACAACCTGACTGATTCACCTTTTAAAGTGGACTGACAACTTTGACTGAGACACAAAGGTGACAGGAAACAATTCTGCATTTTAGAGTCCCTTGATTGTTAAGGTCAATTAGAACATCAGACTTGTAATGAACAATATGAAAAATGTAGCAAATGATCTTTAAATAGATAGTGAAGAATGCTTAAAACATATACATGTCCCCTGACAACAAAAAACCAAACACTCCGATCACTAGCTGTGCAGACATATGGACCTCCAGGCTATAGACTTCCAACTAGCCAGAGCACATTGAGACATCACCACTCTCCATAAACCCTCCGCACATGCACAACTCATAAACACCTCCACTCCATTCACCCATTCACCCGTCCACCCATCCCCAGCCGCCTGGCCTCACCCGTGGGACCCTGTGTTCACCTCTCCAGGCTCAACGCTTCACTGGACCCAGGGAAGGTGCTTAACAAATGGGAAGAGAGCAGAGCCAGAGCAGGGGTGCTAAGTGATCTGTATTCCCCGAGAATCCTGGCCGCCTTAACCCTGTGAAATTAAGAACACTTCCCCAATCCGCCCCCCTCGACCTCCAGCATAATGCCAAATTCGGAAAAGCACCATGCGTCAGTGTCCAAGTGCAATGTAAGGGTATTAGGGTGTAAGGGGAAGGGGGGTGAGGTAGAGCCATGGGGGAGGAATACTGCAGCTAACCAATACCGTAGCACGATGTTATAAATGTCAGTTGTTGCATGCTACTGGGTCTTACACTAGCTTGGTGCTGTAGATGATTTTTACGGTCTTAAAAACTTGAAAGACAGAACATTTTAAACTGTTTGCAGTGGTGCAAAATTATTTTTCAGTATCCACTTCGAACATCCTAATTATTGACCATGATGAGTTTACAAATGCTTTTCACAATGCTCTGAGGCCACCTAATTATGCTTAGCATGCTAACTGCACACTTACTGATTATTCTGCTTCATGCGTTCCCCAATATAACATTAAACAGATATACTTTACATTTATTAAATTACAGGTGGTTTTATTATTCAAAAATAACTAGAAAAACAGACATTCTAACTGGAAGTGGGGTTGACTCTCCACAGATCTCACCTGTAACTTGGCCTGGATTATTTTTCATGATGATTTTAGTGAAACTTTTCAGACAAAGCAATGACATCTCTATGGAGAAAAGTAGGTAACTTTACCTTCTATTCATGCTTTTGACTTCCTGTTTATTAGGAATACTAAGGATATTCAGCTATTCCAAAAATATATTTTCTTTTGCATCATATGTTGTTGCTAATTGCCATGGCAACAGTGCTACTTTTTCTATCATTCTGAAACACAAAAGTAAAACAAAACACGTGTCAGCCATATCTCAATCATTGCTGCTGTATATTCACTCTCTATATTCACAACATGCCAAACACAAATCCACATTAATAAATGTTTTTTCCTCATCTGTCCGTCACTCCTTTTCACTCCCTCCTGAGTGGAGAATTTGCCGGGGCTTACACCTGAGTTTGGATGGCGTTTTGTGGACATAATTTCACCGATACCACCCGCTGGAGCACAGTGAACAGTCTAAAACCCACGCCGGCCGTAGAATGGAAGAAAGTGTAGATTGGCAGGTGAAAGTGAAGCTTAGAGAATGACCCCTCTCCTCCGGTCGGCTGGTAATCACTAGTCTGGGGGAGTCTCCTGGTCGGCTAAAAGGCAGCCTGGGCCATTATGAGGGTGCTTAAATCTCCACTTAAAGATCACTTTATAGCCTATTACTTTAACTGTGCCGGGGTATTTACATGACTCCTGAAGCAGCCCGCCCGTGTGCTGACACATTTGCCTGAGGAGAGCATCCAGATCAGGGAGAGAAAGAGAGGATGGAGGGACAAATATGGGAGCGACGTGTGGATATGGCGTGGATATGAGAAGAGAACGAGTAAAGGAAAATGTGATGTTAAAGGATGTTATGCTTATGTTTAACCTTAATGTTTTAAAGCTTGTTGGTAAAATGAGTAAAGTGGCCTACTGTTTTCTATATTATTCATTTAGTCAAATCTTATCAGTATTTTCTCAGTAATGCGTAAATGAGAATATTCATGAGTAAATATGCATAGTAATAATTATGTAAATATTGGAAACGATGGAAAATTATGTTAAATTATGAAGGTCTTTGTCACTTTAGTTCAAGCCATAAAAAGGTGATTAAAGGAAATATTGTCTTTCAATCTTTTAAAAGTGCAATATGTTATTTGTTACTGGAGGGTCTAGCACCTGCTTGTCTGGATGGAGATGTTACTGCTTTGCCCAGAATGTTACACAGTATGGTATGTAAATCTCCATGGCAAACCAGCTTACAGTAAGAATCCATGCTTTTCATTGTATTTTTGAGCAATTAAACACCCACATTTGGATAGATGCCAGATATAAATGTTTAATGCTATACAGTGGAACATTCCATACAAAGAAATAACATCTTCATGGAGAAGTTGGCAGATTCTACACCAGAAAACATACCAGTTTAAATAGTATTATAATATATAATATATATAATAACCTATCTTACAAACAAAAACTATTTTGCTGTTGTTTTGCTCAAAAATAATAAAATCTTTATATATTTTATTGGTTTCATTTGATGGCATCAAGTATCCACAGCCTCCACTGGTCAAAGTGAGTCTCTCTCATGTACACTTTGACCAGTGGAGACTGCATAATTAAAGGGTCAAGTACCAGAGCAGTATTCACAACAGTAATATAATAAAGAACCAAGCAGAGAGTTCAAGGGAAATCTGGAACGGAAGACATATAACAATATGACAATAAATTACAGGCATCGAAGTTGCATACATTCTAACCATATTGCGGCCATAATAATTTCCCAACCTATATCCGCAAATCGCACCAAATCAGTGGCCATTATCAGATGTTTACTCACAATTACTCCAGTGATTATTCCAAACTATTATCTGACTTCAATATTTCTATATCCGGCTCCGCGTGAACTCCAAGCCTCGTCCAAATGTCTCCCCAACAAAGGATTACAATCAATTAAAGATTTGTGGAAATGGCACGGCTTCCTGTATCTGTGGACCATTTCCCCTGACATTTCACACGCATTAGAATGTTCTCAGATATGGAGCCTTCACACCTGGACTTCTGATAAACATAACATGGAGGGACAGAGATTTGGAGTCCGCAGACAGGATCTTACCAGGGAATTTGTCATCAGCTAAAATGTCAATAAGAAAACAGCTAATCACAATTGATAATTATCAGAGCTGATCTATGCTTTCCTCCGAAGCCTGTCTTTAGTGAGTTCTGATTAGAACAGCGATTAATGGACACGTGACAGAAGATAAAACAATTCACGCAGTAAACAAAGGTTCATGAATCAGTAATATGATAATTGTTGATAAGACGCAAAAATTAAAAACAATTCTTTACCTTGTTATCCCTGTTTTGTTTTTTTAAATCAGTAATATGTTTTAGTTTAATTAGTTTAGTTTAATTCTTGGTAAGATGCTAAGTGAATGCATTGTGTAACTTTTCTGGTGTATTGTCCGTCATTCTCCATGGACATTTTATTCCTTTGTCTGGCATGTTTCACAGTATGGCATTAAACCTTTCTACCTTCAGGAAGACCAAGCCAGACCAAGTTACAGGTAAGCTCTCGTGGCGAGGCAACAGAGTCAGAGTGCCTAATTTTCTAGGTATTTTGAGCTATAAAACCACCTAATTGAAAAAAAATGTAAGAGCTGTTTAATGGCATATTGTGGAATATTCCAGGCAGAGCAGTGACATAGCCATAGAGATGGAAAACTCTGAACCAAAAAGCTACACAGTCTACATTTTTGACCTAGTTTTTTATTATTTTTTTTGTTTGGACAGAACGTGCTAATGAATATATTTGCTGTAAAAACAATTTACTTATATACATAAATTTTGCTGCATTTGCTCTCACAAACAAATGGTCATTCATACATTACAAGACACAAGAGGCAAGGTGGGTGAAGCCTGTACCAATAGTCCGCTGACTTTTGGGTTGGACAAGCACTCTAACTTCCTCCCCATTACGAGACAAAACAATTTCAGCAATCTACCATGCAGCACTGACCAGGCCCAACCCTGCTTCAGGCAAGACTGGGTATTCTCAGACTGATATTGTCATTATAAACTAAAAATGTGGGTGAAATCTGCTAAAGACAAAAAAGAAAACTTAATTGACTGTTGGTTTACCTCTGGCGAAAACATTTGTCAAACTGTAGAAGTATGGAAGAGATAGAAGTAGAGGTAGTAGTAATGGTAGTAATACTGGTGGTAGTAGTGGTGGTGGTGGTGGAAGTAGTAGTAGGTGTAGTGATGGTAGTAGTGGTGTTGGTAGTAGTACTATATGCTCCCTACTTATGTACAGGGAACATCTACAAAAAAAAAATATATATCAAATTTTACTATTGTATACCATCAGAATACCAACCCTAAAAAAGAATTACTACAGTGAGTCCGTCCTAGAGTCAGACTGTATAAAATAATACAAACAGAACACACCTGTATCCAGAATAACCTTCAGTAATGCATTTCATCTGGAATTAACCTTAAACTCCCTTTGCCCTTTCTGCATATGTACACGAGCAAAACCGTCCCAGTTGGTTTCCATTGTTCTCCAAAAACACCATGCTTTAATTCTTTATTCCAGGAGCGTAACATGGACATTTAGACAGTCATAGCACATTAACCCTGTGTGCTCTGCCTATGGGGCCCTCTCTGTAGGTTTATACGGGGCCGCAGTGCAAGAGGCTATAAGACAAATGTGTATGGAATTGCATTTCTCTGGTTGACCTTCTTTAGCAAAAACAATCGCAGATGATGCGGTGAGGAAGTCAGTCAAGTGGGGGGAAAACAATCAGGCAGATCATGCAGTGTTTTGATCGGGGAAAAATACAAAGACTCACTAATTCTAGTTAAAGGTGCGGTACTTGATTTTTGGTGTGTCTTAAAATGTGAAAAAGAACCATTCCAATTTAAGTTATGCCATTTATAAGACCATTTCAACTTTCATTCAGATGGGAGTGCATCATGCTAATTTTAGGAACAAGAGTTAGTACAGTGGCTGACTTGTTTTGGCCTCTATCTGCTTAGACAATAAAAGGAATCCTGGGGTAACAGAAAATTTGCGCAAAGACATGAAAAAAAAAATCAGATACAGGCCTGTTAAGTTTAGTGCTTAAAGTCTATAAATAAAAGGAAATGGCATTTTGTATTTTTTAGTAGATTTGCTCCATTTGCTTGTATCCATGGAGATCAACAATATAGAATTAAACATTTCTGGAGACAAGCAGGAGATGTCACCAGGTCAATATACAGGTCAGGTCTGTGGAGAGGTGCCCCGCTCACAGAAAGAATTAATGTTTTCCATGCTGTTATCAGTTTGGCAATAAAAACACCTTTAATTGAAAAAGAGCAAGTTCAATGCAATATGGTGGAACATTTGAGGAAAACACTGATACCTCCATGACACAATCAGGTGAAAAGTTGCAGTGTTTTGTTTACATCCAGTGAACAATGGATCCTATGCTTTAAAAGCCAATGGAACAGTGACATTTACAACTCTACAGTGAGTCACAGCAGGAGAGGGAGGGAGGGCTTCTCTATGATATGGATATATGTAATTCTATAAATGTATATGAGTGAAGGCTCTCAGTATTAAAGATGCAGATTCTTTGTTATACTACAGACAATATTACTTGAAAATTATAATATAATTCAAAATATAATGAATGTGCATTTATTTTTATCCACACCCATATAGTAGTATTAATCTGTAGTATTGATTTATTTTTGATTACTTATTACCATTTTTTAATTTAAGGTGCATTATGTAACTTCCTGACAGATGGTCTACCACTGATTTAACTCCATGGGGATTTTACTGCGTTGCCAGGTATGTTCCACAGTAACAATAAACACCAGCAGATCATATTACAGGTCAGATCTGTGGAGAGCTGACTCCGCTCATAGTTAGAATGCACGTTTTTCAATGTATATTTAATAAAAACACCTATAATTTAATACGTTTAATGTGAAAACTGTGGAACATCTCCATAGAGACAAGCAGGTAGCGGACCCTCCACCAGGAAATTTTACATAGTTCGCCTTTATGCTTTGTTTGTACCTCTCCTCTCTTAAGATATTTGTCCTCTAAAGCTATTCTGACATTGTTACGGTACATGGGACACATAACAGGACTATACTCCACTCTGCACTCCATTCACACCATATTAGCAAAGCAATTGGCGGGTCCAGCACAATACATACAAACTGCCATTACAATATCTAGGACCAAGATATCTGCAGTCCGAGCCCATATGAAAATCAACTCTGCATTCATATTCTACATATAATCTCACAGGCCCAGATACGGAAACAGACTTGCTTGCTGATAGTAAAAAATGGCTGTGAATGCGCTCAGATAGATAACACATTTTGACTTACACAACAACTGGAAGTATAGACTCTTACCGCCGATTCAATTGAGTGGGTAGCAGTGTGGGGTAGGCGGGTAGGGGATAGGCTGTCCGGAGTGGGAGATTAGCAGTGACGTCTCTGCCACATCAATTACAACCCGCTGCTTGGCTGGAGAGGAGGTCCACCGAGCGAAATACGGGGCGTCGCGGAGGTCACGGAGGGGGGAGGGGAGGGCCGGAGCCGGAGCAGCCCCAGAGAGAGGAGCTCTGGTGGGCTGTCTGTCCGAAAAAGGCCTGCTGAGAGGGGAGCTGCAAGAAGAAAGCAACAAAGATGTCATAGGTATGGACATGGTTGACAGGGTTAACATCTCCATAAAATCATATAGACTCATAACATATATTCATACATAAACATATAGACTGCATAATACTATTGAAATACTGAATATGCAATGACCATGTTATGAATAATGGTATGTCATGTTTGAATGTACCCTGTGGCAAAGAAGAAAAATTAAATGCAAATACAGACGGAATATGTAAAATACATTAATGACTAATAAACAAACAGTCACGTTGCACATGTCACTAACAATTATGGATCTGATTTAGAAATTCTGAGTTATGTTTACAAATGTGTGATCCAAGCCAGATTTTGCCCATGTATAGAATAATGTGAAATTGACCAAATCAGTGGTGCTGTCCTTAAGGCTGCTTACATTTCACTTGATTGGTCCTGGAACAAGTTAAGAGTCATGGATAATTCAGAAATGTATGTAATTCCAATTGTTGTTTTTGTGAAATGTTAAAATGAAAATTAAACATAAAAGGAAACTGAAACTTCTCTTCCAAAAGGTATGTACACTTTTGTTTAAGGCTTGAAAACAATAATGTTTAAACAAACTGTAAGGAGGATGACTGATAGGATTTTAATATTGTTATGAATAGGCATGAATTCCATGTGTTAATTGTTATGAAAGTTAATGTTACAGCAGGATTTTATACTTTTTTATGTTTATACTTCTATATTTTATAATGGACCCTTGGAAGACTAGTGATCACTTTTTGGAAGTAAATGAAATGGGGATCCAAATAAATAAAGAGATAAATAAATAAAATAAATAAAAAAATAAAAAAAATGGTATTCATGTATTTCTGCTTTATGATAAGTGACATTTTTAGGACTCTTCTCCATTTAAAAGATATAAAACACCTAACACCTATAACACATTTTTTAACTATCAATTGATATAGCAATAATAATTCAACCACTGTGAAACCCAATGATAAAGTGATCTGACAAACAGACACATTTACTCTGACCTTAATTCATTCTTTTAACCACATTCATACACACAGACATGCCCACAGTTGGCTGGCAATCATACAGTGGACAGCTCCTCTCCGTGTGGCTGGTGGCTGGACAGAACCACAGGAGCCATCACACACACTTAGCCAGAGCGCTGTGTTTGTGTGTGCCTGTCCACTGACCCTCCAGACCAGGCAGGACCCCTGTCCCGAACATACCCAGATCTGCAGCAGGACAGTGGGGGGCTGACACCAGGAATTAGACTGCACCGCCGCTGATAGCACCAACAAGACAATGGTTATGTCCAGGTTGTAAGATACTATCACTTTAGGATTTCTACATATTTATTTATTAAGAATGATTCAGACTTAATAACTTAATACCATGACCCTAACATCTAACGTTAGTTGTCTAGGCTTAATTATTTGTACTACTGAGATAGTGACCAAAGGGTAACCAGATTTCCACAGCTGCAACAGTCTCTACATTGAACTACTGATGGCCGCATGAATTAGTCTCATTGCAATTTAGGCGATGTCCGTTTTTGAGCAATTAAAACATCTGTAACAAAAAATGCCTTTATTTGAGTCCTATTTGTGACTGAACTGTTACATAGTGGGGCATTAACTAAACAAATTTTTCAATTTAGTGAAAGTAAAGTAAGTAATTTAAGGTCAGGATAATTTGCTTGATCCAGGAACCTATTTAATCCATTGCTTTTCTCATTTGTTTTGTGTCACTGCTTTGCCATTTCATAACCACAAAACATCTCAACTTACATCTAAAGTATAAATGTAATGCAACAATTTTTGGAACATTTCTGTGGGCAGTAAAACATGAGGATCTTAAGATTAAAAATGTCATCCTCATGTCTGTGGCATCCACTTTTGTCGCATGGTGAAAAATTGTTGAATCGTTAAATCCTGTAGTGTTTTGCAAGCGAACACACCAGAAAAATACAATGTGCATCTTTAAGTCCCCGCTGCTTTAGTCCATCATTACCAAATTCTACCTCATCTAAATCAAAATACACCTCCAAATTGACCACTCTTTACATTTTTTCAAACTCAATAAATTATAGCTCCATTTTACCTCTGCTACCAGCACACATTTAAAAGTGAATTAAGCCATTCTCCCCCTCTCTCCCTCAAGGCTGTGTCTGTCTCACCTAAAAGCTCATAAGAATTTAGAACCAGCCCCTCCTGTGTCGCGCTGGGAATGAGCCACCATAAATTGCTAATAGACTAAATGAAACGAGGTAGGAGGCTTCTCTCATGTGCTCATCCTGCCTCCAACATGGCCGCCGATAAGGTCTCCCAGGCACGGCACAGGGGCAAGAGAGGAGCAAAGCATTCTGGGAAACACAACAACAAAGTGGCGTTGGAGTAGCCGGATGCTTTGGCACCTCTTCCTGCCTTTTATCCATCATAGGAGCGTGTCATCAAATATTTATCAAAGTCCGAATTCAAAGATGCACGGTTAAGGGTGTGTCCTGTTGCCTGTTAGCGGTTCAAAGTGTGACTCATGGTGCTCTTATGATGGGATGCTAATGTGAGCTTTAAAGGGGTGTAGAATATTTTGGAACGAATTATATTAAAAAGGTGTGGATAAGAGGAGAGGAAGTAAAGAAGTCTATCTCCCCCATGACATAAGTTGTGTTTTGTGAAGAGGAAAATCTAGATAAAGGGAACAACCTGTGCACATTAAGTCTTTTGGTCACTAACTTTATAAGGGCAATATGCAACTTTACAAAAGTCTTGTCGCTTATCCATTTTGTAGAAACAAAAGCTTCTAACCTGACTTTAAATTAATCGATTGGTTTTAGAAATGTCTCATATGAAAGCTAAAACCCTCCCAAATTATGCGCAATATACTAAAATAAATTTGTTTCACTGATGAAAGATTGATGATTTAATGAACACAGAAAGGTCAGATTTTGGCAAGATAAAAGTTTTGTCACCTACAGAAAATTTAACAAATAATTTACTTCAAATACAAAAATATGTCGCGTAACGTCAGTGAATTAAGTAGTGGTGCTGTGAGATCCATATTTAATATCTTGTCTGACTTCCATGAGCTTGAAGGATGCATCCATGCGGTTTGACAATGATTCATACAAATTGTTGATGAAGTCATCAGGAATAGCAAAGAAACATGCCTCCCAGAGTTCATCAAGATTCTTTGGTTTCTTCCTCCTTGCCCTTTTTATGGTTGGAAATGTAAGAGGGAGCTAATACTTCTTGGTATTTTAGGCTATTGATATTGCCTTCCACCCTGCAAATGTCTCGCACACCCCCATACTGGATGGAACCCCAGACCATGATTTTTCCACCACCAAACTTAACTGTTTTCCGGGTGAATCTTGGATCAATGCAGGCTCCAGTAGGTCTCCTGAAATATTTGCGGCGGCTGTGATGAATTCATCTGAGGATTCATCTCAGAAATCCACCTTCTGCCACTTTTCCAGTGTCCATCCTTTTAGCAGACTGTGGGCCTTGGCAAATGCCACACGTTTTTTTAATTGCCGTTTGTTTAGTGCTGGTTTCTGTGCACTGATTCGACCATGGAGGCCATTTTGAGACAGAATTCTACAAACTGCTCTGGTTGACACAGGGACTTGAGGTGACCAGGCCTGGTGGAGCTCTGCTGCAGTGGAAAAGGGGCCGGCCTTGGATTTTCGAATCTGTGCTGGGTTCTTTTTATACACACCCACTAACTGATTGATCAGTAACTGATCACAGTTGAGGCTGTAATCTAGGATTGGGTTCATCATATGACAAGGCCACAAGTGTTCATTAAATGATCAATCTTTCTTCAGTGAAGCAAATTTATTTTAGTACATTGAGCATAATTTGGGAGGGTTTTAGCTTTCATATGAGACATTTCTAAAACCAATCGATTAATTTAAAGTCAGGTTATAACCTTTTGTTTCTACAAAATGGATAAGCGACAAGACTTTTGTCAGGGACAGTACTGGTCAAGGATAGTCTCTATGGAGATGTTATTGCTTTGCCTGGAATGTTAATAAATATGGCATTAACCATATCGCTGTATAACTTCAAACTGATCTTCATCTTCTTGAAGACAAGAAAATGACAAGTGACGGGTCAAGGGTCTTCATAAAACATGTGCATTTACAAAAATGTTACGTACATGACTTTCCACATTAAGTTTGTGTTCTATAAAAAGATAATGTGATACCAAAATGTGCGATCAGGTACAAAATTCTGAATGTGTCATGTTGGGTGTTTTAGAGATGAGACAGGAGGCAATCTGTGCAGATCTGAGGAAATTTGAGTCTTTTTGTTTTTTGTTTGGTCCTACCAACACATTCCACATAAAGTTTTATAAATGAGGTCCAAGATTAGTAGAGAAATGAGCCTAAGAGAATGGATTTTTTCCAAGTATTTTTATCAATAGAAACAAGTAGAAGGTCCTGTGTTTGATTCCCGTATGATTTTCTGTGTAGAGTTTACATGCTTGTCTGAGAGATTTTCTCCAGTGCTGTGGACACATTTCCCAAAGGAACAATAAAGTCCACTAATGCATAATAACAATCAACACTTCTCTGTGTAAATGAAACTAAATACAGGCTGTTTTGATAAAGGAACCACAATATAACATGATTAAAATATTAAATATACAATTCAAAATTAACATAACAATATGGTAATCAAATATTGTCTATTTTATATACAAATAAACAAATAAATAATAAATTACACTCATATATTCTTTTGGCATCACCCCATCCGCCCAAACACCTGTGTACAAACTCCCATGAATACATATACCGCCATGTCGCAACTCATTTCAGCCATTCACTGAAATATTTATTCACATTTTGGGCAAAGCTCCGGCTCCTCTGCCCCTCTTTTATTCCCAGACAAATGGAAGCGCGAGGGAGGACAGAATCTATTTAACCATCCGATTCCCACAGCGAGAGGGGACGGGGGCCCTTCAAACGCCCAGCCACCAGGAGCCTGACACGGGGTCACTCTGCTCCCCTCACCTGCCTGATGGAATTGTTCTGGAGGTATAGAAGAGAAGTTTTTTGTCAGCACCATCTCTTATGATTGATGCTTCCATGGCTGCAGAGAATGTGCCCTTTTTAAATAATTTATGTTGCCCATCGCTATAGACAAGTAGCTTATAACGGCTGATGTTATTTTACCATTGACTGGAGGGATCAATACTTTAAAGACATGACATAGCCACTAATGAACTGGCTCAACGGCTCTCCAGAGTGAACAAAACAATTGCGGTGGTGCCCAGAGCAGAGGAAAAGACTTTTATTACACATAGTAAAGTTAGGGCTGTGGCGAAGGGGAGTAAACAACAGAGTATAAAGGTGCACAGGAGCCAGGGAGGTTAAGCTAGAGGCTCAATCAAAATAAAAGAAGCTATAACGTTATATGGACGCATTATGATGGCCATTCAAGTAATAGTGTTGCATTTAGTTAGGGATTAATTATGCATCTGACCTGGCTCCACGTTCCATTAGCACAAGAACAGGTTTAAGGTGGTGGATGCAGGAAGTGAATGTCTAGTGGTACATTGATTTTCACTATTGTGTAATGTCATTTTAAGAATCAACTATAAATCTATAACAAATATAATGTTTTAAGTTTTACTGATCTCATAAGATTGCCAACTTTGCATATCAATTGCAAATGTCAGGGTTGGGAATGGAAGTGTTCAGCATCAAATATTTAAAATTGCATATGAGTGTTATTTTGTATTATATAAAAATAAGTACACTGTAAAATGAGTTAATACGTTAGAGATGTACTATCTGTAACTCTTCTAGTGGAGGATCTACCACCTGCTTGTCTTCATAAATAGAGATGTTATTGATTTGCCACAAATATTCCACAGTATGGCATTTAAATTGTCTGTCTCTATAGAAACAAGTAGTTGATACCACAAGATCAACTTACAGGTCATATCTGCGGAGAGTGAGCCCTGTCAGAGAACAAAAGCATATTGCTCAAGGTATTGAGGATTTCATTTCTTTGTAAATTCATGTCATTGAATAAATGGAGATTGATATAATGCCATAACATTCAAGGTAAAGCAACAAGATCTTAATGGAAGGAGAAAAGTTACATATTGCACTTTTAAGCAAGTAAGTTTAAAATGCACTATGTAACTATGTAGCTCTATTTCACATTTATTCACTTACTGGTGGTTTTATAGCTCAAAAATACCTAGAAAAACAGGCATCCTGACTGTGCATGGTGTTGCCTCTCCGCAGATCTGATTTGTAACTTAAGTCTGGTCTCCATGAAGATAGAAATGTTTAATGCCTTATGGTGAAACATTCCAGACAAAACAGTAACATCTCCACAGAGACAAGCTATATAATACCACAGTGAACTCTAATCAAAAGGTCCACATGTTCTTTTAGACATTTTGAAAATAAAATAGTTTAGACGTATTTGGAGCAAGTTACAATAATTAAAATAATTTTAGATACGAACAACTAGTAGTGAAATATGTGTAAATAAAACAAACTCTGCTTAACTGTATAGAGCTCAAAAATGACTAGATTACTCATCTTAACACTGATAGATTTAAAACTACCATGTGTAACTTTACCAATAGTAAATCACCAATGATAACAAGCCCAAAGCCCTAAAATAGTTGGGCGGAGTTGTGCATTATAAATCAAGCACTTCTTGCTCATTCTCCCACCAACAAAGTGACAAATTAGCCCAACAATAGTGTTTGAATTCTTATTAAAGTTGATTAATTCATACCATTAGTTGATCCCACAACAGCCCATAAAATATTGTAAATTAATTTCTTTGCTATGATTAATAAGCCAAACACTCCAATTAACATCAATAAATCAATTTGTGAATCAGTTACATGATCATGTTTAAATACAGAGCTAATAGTGTACATTAACTAGCGCTGGCGGAGTGGGCATACATCATTTGACTCCGAAGGGGAAGTGCAGAGAGCATCCTTAAATGATCAACGAGGAACAAGCTGGCCGTAATAAGACACAATATATTTAGTATGGAAAGGAGAAGTGGTATGAATGGGAAGGTTAACCCAGGCATGCTTAGTAATATGACAAATTTACCACACTGGTGTAGAAATAAAAGTAGAAATAATCTTCGTAATCCATGCATTATTTAGATGTTTTTTACATTTTATTTTGTATTTTTCAAAAACGACAACTGGAACTCTGATAAGTGGTCTGAGGTGTAGAAGTGTAGGAGAAGATATAACAAAAATATACAATAATATCGCAGTTGTTGTTCTGGAGATATGGACAATTATTGCATTTATTAAAACTACTAAAAAACAAGCTGATTAAGAACAAATATTTAAAGTTAAGACTTAGACTTAGACTAACTATGGGTCCACAAGGAAAAGTATTTGGACACAGTAGCTCACACTTTATAATACATTATAGAAACAAAAAGCAACAATACATAAAAAGGTGACAATACACTCAAAATAAGAAGCAAAAATAACACACGACTGCTGTTAAGCTGTAAGGTTAAGGTACACTTTATTATTTATTTATTTGCTAGAGGATTTGACCTATTGTACATGTTTTGTGTTGATCTGGGTAAATGAAATGCCTGGAAAAAAACACATAGTAGCGTATAAAACTTGTCGCTATGGAGAATGTTCCGAAGTATGGTTTTAACCTTTAATTTCCCTGGAATCCTATCTCCCCAAGAAAGTTACACAACATTACTTAAAATAAATCCTCTAAGTTTGCATAGTAAAATCAAAATCATCACCTCTAGGCTCTAAGAAAATAGCAATGACTTTTGCCGTAGTTTTTGCTAGTCGCCCACCACTCGCTCAAACACATAAAAATATATATAAAGAATGGCCTTATAAACACTTTCAGTCAATATTGTAGCCTAATGCACTTTATTGCTGGGTTTCAGATGACATAACAGCATTCTATAGGCCAATATTTTTTAGTACATATGGGGGGCAGCTAAAATGAATATTGTGCAACTGCAGATTTTTGTTGTAATATGGCATAGTCTGGGGTCTGGTCAATAACAGATCAGGTTCCATATTTCAGGATTCACCTTTCTGATATTTCATGGCAAAGTACAATGTAATCAATAGGAAAAGGGATCAGGGAAAAAATAGGGAACAATTTTAGGGAAAAATAGGGAAAAATCTGATCAGATCCAAAATTTGTGACTTTACTTTTTGGATATTTTATGGCAAAGTACAATGTGATCAATAAAAAATTTGGCTCCTGCCCCTGCACTGTTAAACAACTTAAACAACCTTCTTTCCATAATTTCTATGGAACCTCTTGTTTGTGTCACTAGCATTGGCATGTTGGGTCTGTCCTTTCTGCAGCTTTTGTGGATCAGTCAACACAATCTGCCTCTCCACAGATCTGACCTGTAACTTGGTCTGGTTTGGGGTCTTTGAAGATAGAAAGGTTTAATGTCATACTGTGAAACATTCTAGACAAATAAATAACATCTCCATGGAGACAAGCATTTGACAAACCTTCCACCAGAAAAGTTACACAATGCACGTTTACTGGGAACAGAAGTGACCAGTGAAAACCCAACCAGACACAGAAAAAAACGTGCAAACTCCACAATCCAGGAGTTGAACGCAGAACCTTCTTGCTATAAGCTGTGAGTGCTAGCCGCCCTGTGTAGTGTAGTCTTCCAGATAATGGTATAAATTGACAATTACGGACATTGTGGGTACCAATAATTGTTAATCACAATTATTTTAATGAAGATAATCGTGACACCAAATTTTAGTATGATCCCATGCCTAGTCCAGCTACACATCTCACTGTTAAACATATTCAAACCAAGACTTTTCCCCCAATTTATATGAAATCTCTTGTTCTTGTGACTACCAGCCGCGTGTCAGGTCAGCTCTGTCCTCCCCTGCAGCAGCTGCTGTTTTGTGGATCAGTCAACACCGTTAACGCGCCAGCCAGCCGTTCTTTAGACTTAACATGAGCTTTGGGCCCATACAAGGAGCACTAATAAACCTGGACCGTGTAATAGCTGTCAGATCAGTCAAACGCACAGGCAGAGGCAGCACTGCGGAGGATAAGGAAATGTCACCCCAACACCATGGAGGATGTACCTGCACTTTTGTTTAAGGTTCACATGGGCACCCTTTGATTGGTTTCTGCTGTTTGTGCCAGCGCCGGGGCTTGTTAGATGTGCTGTGGGCGAGAGAGGAGGAGTGGGCGGGTTTTGAGGGGTTGTAGAAATAGGGTTTATGAATGGAGTGGTACTTAAAAGGTCCTATATTACGCAAAATTGACTCATGTGAGCTTTTAGCCATGTTATGTTGTTACCTCATCAAAGCTGGCATTGTGTTTTTGTTTCGTTCACAAATGTTTGAGCTGCATTATTACTCTGCCTACAACTCCAAAGTTCAAAATGTCATGTAGTGATAGTTTTCAAGTTTACAGTCACCTCTTACCTTTTGTTTTGTAAAGATTGGCAATATCACTACTAAAATTATCCAAAATATTTTAGTGAAGGTGTATGGAGTTTAAAAACACAGTAGAGCACTTTCTGTATTACCACATGACATCATAAGGAGTGTTTTCAGTTTGAAAGAGGAATAAGCAGAGTTTAGGTGTTAAACATATTTGGATGAAACAAAACACAACCTGAGGTATGTTTGTGATAACCCTATTCATATAAATGCACTGTCTTTCCCCTTATTTTGCATGATTTTTCAGGTACATTCTGCCACCCTCCTGTGTGTCCATTTCCATTGCAGCAGCAGAACCATAGGCCCTTCAGCCTACTAATAACGTCTATAAAATAATTTAAACTAGCCCTATGCTAAGTGTAGTTGGGCCTCTTTAAAGTCAATGTAAATTCAATAAAGGCCTTCTTGTGTTTATTCTGTGGCAAATCTTGTGGTAAGACCACTTGGCATAAATCAATGAAATTAACAGTCAATAATTGGCAGGAAATTGCCTGAAGGGGCCTTAAATTGAGTCTTTATAGAATGTTTTCTTCTAGTGCTGTGAACCACACCGCTCAATACAAATCCACTGGAGGAAGGCTACTAATGTTAATCTTATATGTTACAATGCCCAAAGAGGATAAATGGGTCTGTTAAATTTTACTGTCTATGTTTATCAGGTCACCTTGGAGTTTGCATGTTCTCCTTGTGTCTGGGGGAGTTTCCTCCAAGGGCTCCTCTAGCAACCCAAAATGTGCACAGTTGATGCACTTAATAGCTGATCACATACATACTGTGATGCACAAGTGCTGCACAAAGAATGGGTCAAATGCAAAGGGGACAATAAAGTGAACCTTAGTCTTTAAGGGACCATATTAGCATATTATGCTATTTTCTGATCTATGTTGTTGGTATACATATTTCAACTAAATAATCAGTAAAAATAAATGAGGGGTCAAAAAGAGAATGATGGTTTTGATAATGAAAATATCAAAGGCCCTATATTATGCAGAACTGATTCTTGTGAGATTTAAGTCATGTTAGAAAGTTGTTTCCTCATGTGTTTAATAGACAAACCCTGCATATTTAGGCCGAATTCTTCTCTCAAACAGAAAACATTACAATCATGTGTGTGGAAAAATCCCTCAGTCATCCAGGTAGAATCCATGGCAAAAGGAAAATAAATTTGTGGTAATAAATCATGTGGTAATAAAGGAAGTCTTCCAATGAGTTTTTAAACTGCATACACCTAATCTGGAATTTCCAATCTCTACTAAACAAAAGGTAAAATTAGCTGTAGCTGAAAACTATTGCTTCACTAAGTTACTCCAACATGTGGATGAAACAAAACAAGTCCAGGTATGTTTTTGAGGAGCTAAAAACTTTGTAACATGGCTTCAACCTCAAGAGTCAATTCTGCATAATATAAGACCTTTAATAATAATATTCTCTCCCTGACCCCTCACTTATTCCTATCAATTCTTTAGCTGCAATATATGTACCCACAAACCCACCACCACACACCCATTACCCAAACCACTTTACAAAGTGGCCTAATTCATCAAGTGTAAATAAAATGTTTATCCGGTTGGGAACATTAATTATCACCATCATCCCAAAGAAAACTGCTCTATAATGTAATTGAGATTGCACATGGGGATACCTCTGTTTTATGAATCACTCAAGGTACAAACCGGCAGCTGCCTTTCCCCCAGAGACGAGATAGAGAAATTTATGCCGTATACCCTGCTGATTGTGGTGGAGGTAGCGGCTCCAATCGCACCATGTTGGGAGCTTGTAATTTTAAAGTGCGTTTCTCACTACAGTGCGCACAACACTTAATTAAACGCTGCTGTTTTGGCAATGACAAATGCAGTCGGAGCCGGTAGGAGGCTGGGGCACGCCGTCGTAATTTTCTTCTCATGTGCGGGATCCAGGTCAGAAAACTGTAGAATTAAAAGAGCTAAACAAGATTGTGAACACAGAGAGATGAGAGGGTGAAGGTGTGGGTGGGTTCGCTGGGTTGTGTAGATTTTGGGGGTTGATGCGCTCGATGTCGTTTTCGGGGTAAAGTTTTTTGGCATAGATAAATGGGGAGGGTGTTTGAAGATGGGAGATTATATGGTTCTTTGATTTTGAACTCTTGATGTGGTTTAGGTGTTAGATTTTGGGCAAGAGCAGGCTGCAAAAACATAATCACAGAAATGACACAAATTAAGATGGTTTTCAATTTTAATTTTTTTAACCTATATGAATCTATAATAAAGACTTTTAACCATTGCCATTCAACACCAAAAATCCAGTCAAATGTCTTCCTCCAAAGTCTGAACTCTGCTCCAAAACACTTTAATGACATAGCCTATAAAACCACTGGATCTCAATTTGATTACAATCCGTATAATTGCACAGCCCTACACCTCAGGATATTGAAGAGGTACAGTATGTGATTTGTATACGTTACAAACATAACCTTTCATCCCAAATATGAGGCAAACATGCTGAAATCATATATTGTTTTATTTGCAAATTATTATGCAATTTGGAAATTATTGTGCAATTTCCAAATATGTTCTACTCAGCTCTTTAATTTAATAAATTTTGCCTTTACTAGTTATAATAATAACCCCCCATCTCTAAACACTGGATTATCTTGTATTCTAAAAGTCAACAGGGAATCAAAATGCTGTCCAATCCCTGCTCCCTACTAAGTATGCTGCCATTGTGTTGTGTCTTTGGGCAAGACACCCATCACCCGTCTTGCTTCTAGTACACATACAAATGGTTGCTGGCAATTCAAAACCTTTCTCCATACACAGTAGATCATTTAAAGTTCAGTATTTTTGAGGGAGCTATGTTAATCAAGTTCTTATTATAGTTTTTTTCGGGTACAATGAAGCAATGGAATGTACCTAAAACTTTGATATGATGTAATGCCTGGGCATTTAGAAGTGAAAAACAGCTTGAGTTCCACTGACAAAAGCGAGTAGGGTCTGTGTGCTGGGGTTGGGGACTGGTCCTGAACAAAATAAATACATTAAATCACAGAGTGGCAGTCTCTTAGCACAACTCTTGATTTGCACAATCCCATTTCCACCAGAGGGAAGCCGCACTTCCAAATATGCAACTAAGTGTGAAATTTTACTACTGCTGGAGCACAGAAACACTGGGCCAGTCAACAAACTGACAGGGAGTGACTAATAGCCTTTTTCTTAGTGAAAATCCAATTCACGGCAAACAAAAATCCTATTTGGTTTCCTATGACTGTATTACTGTGCATTTCATGAGATCCATTTAAAGGTGGGGCCAGTGCAGCACACAGCCCTGTCTGTGCTCCGAAGGCCTACAGTCCATAATAAGGCTCAGCATGCCTGCCAGGCACAAACAGCAGCCAGGCATTTCATTCAATAATGTAGTCTGTACTTTTAAGTAAAAGACCTCCGTCTGATGTCCTGTTTTATTACCTCCACCGGCTCTGCGCATTATTACATTCTGTCACATGCCAATCTCCAGCACCACTCCATCTCAGCTCTGTGCACTGTATACATATGTAATGCAAGCACACATATGGAAACTGCTCAAGCAGCTGCACTCAGAAAAAAGAAAACAAATGCTGTAGTCTGTGATTATCTCCACTTTCACGCTCCAACTTCTACTTTGTTCTATTCAGTGCCTTTTACTGTTTTAGTCATTATTTTAATAGTTAATAATAATTTCTTTAATCTGACTTTTGGGCAGGTGTGATGGTTCATATCGCGTAAAAACCCTGTCAACAGAAAAACAGCCCTATACTTGTGTTCAATAGACAGTAATGGTAAGTTTTTTAAAATGTATTTCCTTAATTAACAGTATATTTTCTATGTTCTGAATAAGAAAGAAATTAGACCATATCTGTGTAAATTACACATCTTTGTCTTGGGTACCAAATGCAAGTTGATTTCTTCCTAAACATAACATTTTTATTCTCGCTAATCTAGTGAAAGTAAATAGTAAAACATAGTGGGAGAACAAAGCTGTGTACTGCGTGTGTTTCTACAGAGAGGCAAACAGTCGTGTTTGGCTGTTGTGTAAATGCCAGGGAGACAGCGCAGCATCCGCTGGAGTTAACGGTGCAGCACTTTTGTGTTCACCAGCACAAATCATTAATCATGAGGCGGCCATATTCTTGTAGTGCCTGTGCTTTCATTACTGGGCCTAATTAAACAGTTCTGTGAACTGGAATCTCAGATTCCTCTGTTACAGATTATCATTAATTATGGTGAAAGTGCTCTGAGATGTTGGACTCAATTATACTGTGCTCAGCCCTGGCAGTGGGGTGATTCATTGTTCACGCGCTGAACAGCCGTACTGTCTCTGCTTATCACAGACCTCCACTTTTGTAAATTGGGCTCTGCCAGCCAACAAACTAAGAATTATGTGCTGCTTTTTCATTACAAACATGTTGGAGGAGCTCAGCCCAATTAAGGCTGGATATTTGGTGTGGAGTGATGAGGTGTGGGAGAGGGGGTGGGGCTTGAGCCTTTATTACAATGAGCAGTGTCTGGAGCGACCAGGCCTCAGTCACATGAAACCACTCTCCTTATGTGTGAATACTGTCACACACTTTATAAGAGAGAGAAAAGCAGGACTATAAGGATTGTAACCTGTAAAGAATTTACACCGCATTGGCTTTGCTCATACAAGAAGCATTTATGGACTAATTCATATAAATACACTTGATTTTCTATTCACTACAATCTTCCTTTATTTACACCTTCAAACAAGCAGCAAAGCCATCATCCCCTAAGCTTCTCCCTCTTCTCATCTTTAATGTTCTATCATACCAATTCTTTCCTTACATCAGTGGTGCGTCAACAAACTGGGGTTTATTAATTCACTATACTAGCACTTCACTCCCTTGCCTGAGTTACTCTTTTGGCTGAAATCACAATCCAGTTCAAATGTATATTGACTGCATATCCCACAGCTCTCAGTCCAGCCACTGAAAAGAATGTGATATTTGTGTGAGCCCATTGTTCTGAAGGAGGCTTTACTAAGGATTTCTATGACTGCCACGGTTACCGGCAAAGTGTCATATTTTCATAATATTTGTGTATGACAACTTTTCATGCAGCTGAACAATGTCAATATTTCTTTTGTAGACTGACGTGAAGAGAACAGTGTGTGAATGAGATTAGTGGGCACCTTTTTTGAGGGTCAAAGAATCAATAAGGAAAATATGGAATCGGAGGCAAGTTCTACTGTAAGCTGGGGCCTTACCGGTTTGCACAATTTCATATGCCACAGTAGGTAGTGATTTTAATATATATGAAAATCAGCCAGCAGTGTGTGCATGTGTCGCTTATAATATGATATCACTGCTGGGATATTCTGCCTCCTTACAACGCGAGATCTGCAGCTGTCTTAGCAATGAGACTCCGCGCTTGTATTGAAAAAGATGTCCAACTAGAGACAAGGGAGTGAGAAAAACAACTCAATTTAATGTCCTTTTTTCCCGCAATATTGTTTCACGCATACTTCCTTAAATTCCGTGAGGTCTAATCCAGTAATTCCTATGGCAAAATAGGAACACTAGCAATGGCCCAGTAGCAGCTCATTGAAAATGTAATACGGCGCGTTCCAGGCACAGGTCAGGCAGCAATCTGAATTTTAAAAGGATTGTGAATAATATTGTGTTTTATTTTGAAAATGAACTTTGTGGCCTCCATCATGAATCCAATATATGTCTTAATCTCAGCGTGTGTTAGAGCCCACAGGTCCAGAACTGGCCCTTTGACTCTTCACGTCATAAGGAAATCACTTGTTTTTCACATGAGGGCTGGAGCAAACAGAGGTTTACTTTGAAAGGGGCAAATGGAGCAAAGGATTGGAAGGTGTGTGATGTTTTGATCCGTTCAAGGAAAGTTGTTTAAGAAAATTAATGATGAATTTTAGGTCAGATGCATGTATTACAAATGCGTAGCTTGGTGACCTGAAAGTTTGGCCAATCACAAGCTCTCATGAAGGGTGAGGGAGAATCCTGTAGGCCTTATTCACAAACTGCTCTCCATCATGGACACTCCCGCTCACCCACTCGACCAGACTACAGAGAACAGAGGAGCTCATTCTCCAACAGGCTCCTACAGCTCTGCTCAAACAGTGAGAGATACAGGACTACATTCATACCATACTCCATACCACTGTACAACTAACCATTATTTAACACATAACCCTATGTCAGGTCAATCACTATTTCATCTTTGCACTGTTTCTCCTTACAACCACTTGTGTGTGTGTGTGTGTGTGTGTGTGTGTGTATATATTATAATTCTATATTTAGATTTTTTACTTGTACATACACATTTATTTATTTAAAAAGGCAGTAACATGGCAGTAACAGCAGAAACAGTGACATGATACGATAGATTGCAGGATAAATGTATGCGGTGCGTGCCTACATACGTATATGTATGCATGCACCGCTCAACAACAACAGTCAAATATGAGTCTGTTTATTTTTTATTTTTAGTTTCTTTTTTAGTTTATTTTTACCATTTATATTTTTTGAGCTACTCTGTCCAAATAATTTCCATTGCTGATCAATAGTTTATCTAAGTCTAAGGATAGATCAAACTGTGATACATGTACAGTGGTATTGCTTGAAATCCTCTACAATTTGAATATTTGCTGAATTGGGCCTTTCAAGATTAGAAACTTTGATAAATATTGACCCCAAAAAAGTATTGTTCTATCTAACATATTTTGAACACATTCAGTAATTTACTATTTCCCATAACAGGCTTATGTTGAATTTAGAGTCAATTCAATCAAAGCTTTAGTCCTTTTGGGCTACTCCTTGTTTAGAAAAGCATTAATTTACTCCTATTTTAGACCTGAAGATAAAGGGTGGGGAAAGACATTTGTTAAATTATCAGAGGTGTGATTTAACTACACTCGTGTGCAGCAAAAATATTCTGTATATATGATAACCTAAAAATAACAAGCCCTAAATAAATGTCAAATGTTCAATACCTTGTTCGGCTCACTACTACGTTGCATAAGCCAGTAGGCAGATTTAGTATTTCTTCAGTATAACTATATGGAATACTGAAATTTACTCTGGCCTTCCATTCAAACACTTTTTTTTTTACCATTCTGACCAGTTCTTCTTACTTCATTCCAAGGTCTAGCCAAAAGCCAACCATTTGTACATCTATTGTCACCGTGAGCTGAGCACGTCTGACAGTGGCAGTGAATTTAAGCATTAATTACACACCAACCTTTCCAGGACACGCCGCTAGCCTCGTGCCGCCCGATGTTTGAGAAATTAAAATATCCGCAGACCAACTAGTATCTTATCACATTAGCATAGCCTTCTGAAAAACGCCCCAAAACAAGACACGAAAATCCTCCCCTATTTATCTTAAAATAGCCACTTAACTTTGACTGACATTAATTCTTACAACATGCAGCCGCGACAGACCCTTTCACTCCCTCCTTCTGTCTGTCAGGAAATTACCAAAGACATAGTTTGCGCTGTGAATCTCGGGCTTTCTTGTCAGATCGCTGTATTTGATATGACGTTACAGTGGCAGCAGCCTGGGCCCCTCCAGTCAAGACGGAAAGAAAGAAAGAAGGGACCTGTCATTGGCAAAGCGCTCGCCACAGCGTCGCAGCCATAGCTCCCGACCAGTCAACACAAATAAGAGTGAGGAGAGAGGGATGGAGAGGGAGGGGTGGTAGCGGGAGACAAAAAGAGAGGAGGAAGAGAGAGAGCGAAAGGTAGGCCTGTCACGATAAATACTGCATTGACTTATCGTTCGGTATATGATAGATGGAACAATATCATTTGGATGTCAATATTTATGCTGTGTATTTTTTCTTTGTGCTGATACTTTTTGTCATTTTTCAGTACTATAATTTGAGCTGTAGAGGGTTGAATTATGAACTTCTATCTTCACTATATATACTCACTAACTACATAAGTGTTGCATTCTGTTATTTATTTATTGCAGCTCATATTTTTAACAATACTGTACATTTAGAAGAGTTTTATGGTTTAATTGATTAAATATTATTGTTTATTGTCCAGATTTACTTCAATAATATATCATTCTTCAAAATGTGTCTAGAGAAAAGGGGGAGATAGAGAGAGGAGGAGAGATGCATGAGTGAGAGGGTGAGGATGGACGGCTAAAAAGAGACAGAAAAAAAAGAAGAGGGGTGAGGAAGCCGGAGAGAAGAAAAATAAAAGGGTGGCATAGAGCGAGAGAGGCAGGTAGAGCGATAAACAGAGTGAGAAAGAAGAGGGAAGATGAAGAAGAGTGGATGAGGAGAAGAAGAGGGGGGGTACTGAGGGAGGTA
>KN514763.1:47288-61927 GCA_000787155.1 Scartelaos histophorus
ATTGAAAAAAAAAAAAAAAACAACAACACAAACATAACTTTCTGGACTTACTTGGGCTGTTAGTGAGAGTTATAAGAGGAACTGTCAAATGAAATGTGGGAATGGAAGGTCATTTCACAGGAAGAGAAAAGTTAGTGTTAGTTTGGACCCCACAGAGCCCAAACTAAAAAGAAAGTGGCGCACAACACATGGTCACATCTAAAATTAGGTGGATCTTATTTCCTCTGTGAATTTGTACTTCTAGAGTGGTCGGCCTTGAACTTGATTTGTATATTAATTCAGTTGATGTGCCTTTGTCAAACAATATTTTTACGGAGCAACAGCAAAAAGGGGAAAATGTGGACTGGGTTAGATGAAGATTTGGAAGTAAATCTTTAGTTGAGTTTAGTTGAGAAATTTCGTTTCCAACTTTTCTATATAAATACTTTTTTGTAAAGACTCTTGTGGAGTTGTAATCTGAGTGCAGTTTAAACATTGTCACCCCAGTCATTTTAGTCTTAAAATTTTCATATTAATCCACTCTACATGATCCTGGTGTTTTTATTTCGCTATTTTGTCCGTAAATATATTCCTATTCCTAATATGGAACTCGGCTTCAAATTTGTTCCTATAGCAGCTAGTCTCAGTGAGTTTCATTTGACTGGAGCTGAACGATATGGGATACGTCACACTCCCTTAGTCCACTTCTTTATGCAGTCTACGTTCAAGGCTCGTCTTTAGTCGACCAAGCATTTGTTTGGTCGACTACAGCCTCACATCCTTCCTGTCCTGACTCCTGTTTACCTGTGAATAAGCTCAACCGTCACTGAGAGTCTGAGGACAGATTTCAATCAGGGATTTCTCCAGCCCCACATCTCCTCTCTCTTCCTGGGGCCGCCGCCTGTTTGAAGGAAATGAGTGGATTCAGGATCAAGAGCCTTCAGGAGGAATTTAGGTGTGTGTTTGAGGATTAGGACTTCTTCATCCTGTACAAAGCTGGGAGAGCACGTCGCTGTGAGGCCCCGGCTTACCATGCATTCAAGCACCACGCAGATGTGAGCCGATAAAAACCAAGGCAACACTTCACAGTTTGGGCTCAAATCTTCAAAACTTCCATTTGGGTCTCTGCCACAACTTTTTAATACAAGAAGATACATGGTTTGTAGGGATTTTCCCAGGTTTATCTCATGAGTTTTGTGCACAATGTGGATCAAGATATACATATTTCTAAACGCTTAAATCCTTCTCTTTTTCACTGCTTTCTTTCTATCTAAATAAACAAACTACAACTACTTGAAGACCCTAAACTCCATTTTTGACCCTGTCTTGCAATAGTGTCTGGTTTTGCAAACCTTAAGCAACAACAAAAAACCAACAAAAAAACTGAATACATAGGTATAAGTGTACGTATAAGCACTCTGGACCGACATTCACAAGCCTAACACTAATTTGAAGGTTGGTACTTTGATTTCCATAAGCAGCATTGGAGACTTCACTGGCATTGTGTCCACTGGCAAGACACTATGTATAAATCTACATAAACTGTTCCAAGAGAAAGTAACACGCGTACTAATAGTGCTAATGTATTCCTTAAAAGTCAATTTAGAGTTTGCAGTTTTTAAATCTCATCTCCCCAGATATTTCCAGGACTTGCTGACAATTTAGGACAGCATTTTTGGTCATTTATTTTAAAGGTCACCTGTCCTTTTTTTTAACTCAATCACATTGTGGTTCATTATAAATGCAAGGGTGCTGGGGAAGTTGGATCTAATACCTTTGTGTTATGCATAAATTGTAAATAAAATGATTTTGGACCTACCTGGGGTTGCAGAGTTTGATCAAATCCCTAATTAGTTCAAACTTTCTCACTGGTATGGCAAAATGCATTATGTAATTGCAGTTTATTTTGTCAACTAAAATATTTTGTCATATTTTTATTATTGACTAAAACTAGAGAATAATTAAATCAAAAGTAAGCCATAATGACCAAAATTGTGAAAAAATATTACAAAAATTACAACTGCATTATTGTAGGCGGCACGGTGGCTGAGTGGCAACACTCATGCCTCACAGCAAGAAGGTTGCGGGTTCGATCCCCGGGTCGCCCGGGCCTTTCTGTGTGGAGTTTGCATGTTTCCTCCCCGTGTCTGGATGGGTTATTCAGAAGATTAAAAAGCTGAGAAGATGGATGGATGGAGATGGATACAACTGCATTACGTACATTTTGTAAACTAAAACTTTGAGTAAAAGTTGACATTTACATTTTTTTGTTTGTTGAAAATTCACACACTGCTTTTATCTACACTATTTGAATTAGATCTGATTAAGAACACCTTAAAATAGAAGATTCAGAAGATTAAAAAGCTGATAATTAAACTAACAACTATTTTACACATTTTTTTGGTAAAAAGTTTAAAAGAAAAACACAATCATATACAAACTTATCATTGTGATCCACTCCATTTTTGAGTTACACATCATCAATAACCTGCATCGGACAACAAACCACAGCAGAAGCCCCGCCCCCTTTCCACTATCCATATACATTACAATTAGTCTGCATGCCCCGCCCAATTGGATCATCATTTTCAGATTTCCCTTGTACTTGCCCCATTGACAACATGCCTGATCTGTTTGTGATAGATACCACTGCTGACCCCAAGGCCTTTGATGCTCCAGCCACTAAACCAGCATTGCTTCATTAGTTATACATAAACGGCCATCTCTGCTCAGATCTGTCATTATTTACTCCGGGCACTGCATATTCCCAAAGTAAATCGAGAAATCAATAGGAAATGGGGACAAATTGAGGTAAGTGCCGATATTTAAGACAGCCGAGATAAAGGGCTTTCATGGCATAATAGATCCTTTTTATGCACCAGGAGCTTATCGAGCCCTGAGCTGGCCAGATTAGTCAGATAGATGATGATCAAATTATTTAGTGGAGTGATAAAGCTAAATGTTACAAATGGAAGTTTGATATCAAGATTAGCAGTGAGCATTTGGAGTATTGATGTATTTAGTAGGCTGTGTTCATTCAGGTTTAAGGCTTAAATGTGATCCTGAATCTGAATTTGTCTGTTTATAGTGTAATTATGCTCCCGTGTATTGAATGAGAGCTGCACAGTGGTGGACCAGTAGAATATATATGGACACAAAGTATCAGCAACATAGTCCACAATGGTTCACTGAGGAGTGAAGCAGTTCAAATCAGGTTAAAAACAACAGTGTTTGAATAATCTTCAAAGCTGGTTACCGTGTAATGAAGGTAAGGAGACACTTCCCTCAAAAACACTGGATGACATCACAAAGTGGGATTCTGTGTTAACCTAAACACTAAATATGCATAATTTCTACTACTCAAAATGTCAGACTTCCTGTCAGTTTACTTTCTACTTTCTTTGAGCCACCCTACAGAAACAGAAACACGCTGCTACAAATTTACCTAGAGCAGAAAATGGACTTTAGGACAAAACACTCCAGGGGAATAGGACAAAATCTTAAGTTTTGAGATATAGGGCCTGATCTTGTCCCCAGTCTTAGTGCTAGTGTTAATGAGGAGGTGTGTCCAGGTCAGACTGTACTTCTCTGCTGGAGACTGGAGTGGGACGGTACAGGTGCATATATGGTCATGGCATCTCAACCAATCTGTGACCACTGTAGCCTTTAAAAGCACTGACAGTGGGGATATTGTCTGCAATCATTCCCTAATTACCAGGCAGCAAAGAGGGGTGTGGAGAAGAATTATATGTGAGTACAATAAAAACAGCTCCGGAGCCACACGATGCAAGTATGCACCAGTAGAGGTGTCAGGAATATAGAATTTTGGATGGGCAGTGACCCGCTGAGCGCTTCTTTCCCCCTGGTCACACACACTCCCACATGTCCTGGTTCCGCTCCTGCATCTCTCACCTGAGGTACGAGTGTTCACTGCTGCTGACAGTTCACAGCTCACATTCTTGTCTCACTGGTGTCTACTGCATTTGGTCCCACACAGGTGGGTGTCTCGCGGATTATGGACTACGTTTATTGTCTTATAAATGTTTCTGATGTGTCCACTTTGCACACAGACATGGATTAAACCATTAACACATGGGGAGGGTGACTGCACAACCTGCATTTGCCCCGTGTAAATGACAGATATACACCATGAGCCCACAGCGCAGGATGCGCAGGTGTCTGTATAGAGAAGTGGTCATGTGGACTAAACGTGTCTTGAGCTGCTGTACAAAGCTCTACTGACCGCGGCTGCCAAGAGGGCAGCACATACAAGACGTGTGTCTGCTCAATGAATCTGCACTGATCTCAGTACATCGGTGTAGGCTCCTCCGTGTTATCTATGGTTCTGATGGTAACCTAACTACTGGTGACTAACTTATAAACTAACCAAACCAGCACAAAGGGAATAATTTGGTCACAAAATTAAATGGAGCTGATGACAGAAAGAGTATGAGGATGTGAGGAACTCCAGCATCCCAAAAACACTTTAGGACATTGCCATTTGTGCAACTCCAGATCAAACCAAACTATAGAGCAGTGCTCAGTCGATACAGGAGGCCGGCAAGGGAGTGTGCTCTGCTGTTTTATGCATTTTAGTACTATAACTTTGAAAAATGTAAAATTTGTATACTGTATTTTAGAAACCCATTTTGAATGTGATGGATCACGGAACAACGTCCTTAACAGTATGATTTTTTTGTAGAGATATCTGTGCCTCTTTTTTTTTAGAGATCCTATATTACTTTATTTTGTTGTTTCATCATCACAAACATACATACTGTTTTGTTTCATTCACAGATATTTAACACACAAATCCTGTGTAATTGGGCTGCTATTCAGGCACAGCACACCTCCTGTTTAGAGCTCCATGGCCCACACTTGCACTAGAGGCAAGATCGGGGGGAAGTTCGGGCCCATAGTTTTGAAGCTTCTTCAATAGTTGGGACATATCAATCTGAAAACTTGATAAAGCCAGGTTTTAAATGACTTATTACTTCAATTTGTTTTAAAATTAGATATAAAATAAAATACAGTGGACAGTTTATATTTTTGTAATTTTACTGAAAATTGGTGTCAAATTCTAATTTGGTCTAATGCTGGAAATAAGTTAAAGCCTAAACAAATGAGGGACTGAATTAGATAAACAAATCCTTCCATACAACCCATCAAAATCTTGTTAAGTACACAATTATTTCCATATGAATCTATAGATGCAAGATGATTCAATGACAGCACAAAAAAGAACAAGAACTGCCTGTAGTGTCGCACTGCCTGAGTAAAATACATGGAAAATATATGCATAAATGTTCAACTGAGCTACACTGTGAAATCAATTACATTTCAACGAAACAAAAGAATTAGCAATTACAATTTCTTTTAAAATCAGATCTACTCCACTCCACTCCTCTATTGTGATCATACTGTGTAACCAGCAAATTAGTGTTAGCCACAAGTTCATTACATGGAACCAAATTACAGCAGATGCTCACACTTAATTATACTTGTTAAAGCAATCCAGGGCATTATACGTCTCCATACTCCTACCTTCTGTTACGTAACACACTTAGCTTAGCGCGCTGCTAGAGACACGGCTAGCTAAGTACTGATTTTTGTACTCCACCAGATCTTTTGTTCCCGTCTGAATCGCATCCACCTACGTACAAACAGACCGCCGTGTGATGGTGGCAGGGCAAAGGTAGAAAGGAGGAAGTGGCGTCTCCTACAGATGCTAGCAGCAGGGGAGATGCTAACTATAGACACATCAATGACTGGATCGCGCAGCATGGACACCTAGTGCCACTTTGAAAAAAAATAAATTAAACAACAAAGGCGGGACGGTGACATTCGCAGCCTTTCGCGTTATTGCACCAAATAACTGGTGTCTGGTGTGGTCGTATACGCACATCCGCGTAGCCATCAGTGGACTTGAGTGGGGGGAGAGAGGAGTTTTAAGGGCAGGGTTAGCGTAGCGGCGGGGGGAGATGAAGAAAGAGCATGCCACAGGTGACATGAATGGAGAGCAAACATAACTGGAATCTTTCTAGTTTATTTTGAAAGTGAAAGTACTGTAGAGGTATTCAGAATATAAAAGGGTGAGGCACTTTCTTTAGATTGAGTCACACAAAGCTTAGATGTAACAAAGGTTTACAACAAAATATATTTACATATTTTCTTTACTGACATATGTAGTTGAAAGTAGAAAAAAGAATACCCATTTTTGGCCATTTCCTGCACTGAGTTTTATCCAAATGTTTGATGTCTAGTAATTTGTCTGTAGACATATTATTTTACATAGCATTTTTTCAGTCATTTTTTAGTCTTTTTTTTTTTTTTACTTTCCAATGTACATGCAAAAAACAAATGATGTAAGGCTGAAGTTAAGAACGTATTTATCAATGATGGCCTGAATGTAAAAGATTTGTTCAGTCAATTTCCTCTTTGGACCTATGCTGATTGCATGACCAGCCAGTCCCTCCTACATTCTGTTAGAAACCAGAAGCATCTGGAATTGGATCATAAGGTGTGGAAAAACATAAGTTGTGACGTCCATATGGTCTGCAGAATTTGTGCTTGTTTCTCAATACTGTTACTGTTGATTTTTTTTCCCTCCTAAACCGCCAGGTTTTTTTTGACATAAGTAGACCATGTGTCTGTCTGATTGGTTAATCCAACCGACAATCAACTTGTAAGTTTTGTCATAGACCAGTTAAATAAAGTGATAAACTATTCTGTTAGTCACTTGAAGAGTACATTACATTTATTTGAATGTATTTTTGGTGTAAAAACTGGATTGGTACATTGAAGTACATTTCTCTCAACAATTTAGATATCTCACTTCATTTTTTCTGACAAGCACTGTTATTGTCATTGTGATTAGATTTGCATTTACAAATCTAAAAAAGTAGGGTTAAAAGTTTGTATGCAGAATAAGGCAGGATATGTCGTGGAAGATACTTAAAAAATGACAGCATTTGCAATTTTCCAATTGCGATTTTAATTCGATATCAAGCCCTAATATTTACAACCTATATGGCCTACACAAATTTACCACCACAGGAAACCTTACCTTATGCCCTAATATGGTCATTCCAACACAGGAGGAGACCCACCTTTGTACCTCTCCCCACAATCAATAACGCAAAAATATACACGCGCTTACATATCCGGCTCAGGTCTCATCCTACACGCGGCGCGCCAAATGATAAATGATTTTGTGCCAGTTATGACAGCGAGGTGCATGCAGTGAAGAGGGTGGAGGGCCTTTTTAATAGTGCGGGGAGAGAATTAAATCAAACCCACCAGGGCCTACCACGCGAAAGGGGAGAGAGTGAGAGAGTCGGAGCGCTAAATCAAACCTCTACTTAAGCCCCGTGCGCGCTTTCTGCCATTTTTCTACATTATACCAGGAAAGCTGTCAGTGCTGTCTATGGCAAAGTTTACAAATCATGATTTATCAGCGTTGCCAAACACCTGTGCGAAAAATAAGCATCACGTCTCCGGGTGTGTAGTTCGTTATAAAAGTTTTTTTGGGGAGGGGGAACTAGTGGTGTTATGCTACTATTATTTGCTTATAAAAGACTCAATGGGCTACAGCAAAGTGAATGGTATATGTTTCTATATGTCATTAGGAAGAACTATTATTATTTTAGTTGTGTGTTGGAAGTTTTATTAAAGAGAGGGTATGATTTCTATTTTAAATTTTATAAGCGTGAACTGGTATGAAATAAACATCCTAGAATCATGTAATTTGGCCTTTTAGTTCTCAAGAGGATTATCCAATCAGAGAGCAGAAAGAGGCTCGCACAAGTTTCTCATTGGGGTTGCCAGTTCCTATGATTAAAAAGTATCAAATAAACCAAAAAAAGACTCTTTGATCTGAACCTCACTCCAGCACTGCAGTCAACCATGAATGAATTATTGGGTTAAGTTGGAGATGATCAGAATTCTCAATTTTAAAAATATCTGAACAGAATATCCACAAACTTAATATTGTCCTATTTTCTATTTAAGTCTGATTGAATAATTCTATTACTTGCAAATAATAAAAAGTAAAAATCAAGAATTACATTTCACTGGTAAATTTGCGTGAGTATATTTTAATTTTTTCCCCTCTCTGTCCCAGTCTGAATAACTTTATGGCTCACAATGTTGAAAAATCTGGAAATATTTGAGACCAGTTTACCTTAACTGTGATCAGTGCTACTTATTTAGTTATTATATAATATATATTGTGATGTGTGAGCTACAGTATTCTAATAATTTCCCTTGTGGATCAATAAAGTTTGTCTAAGACTTTGAATCTGACTAATATTTAAACATGAAATCATAACACTCCATCAACAACTTTTCCTAACTGTGTTGTTTTACCCACTTAAAACCCTGTTCTAAACTTCATACAAGACTGCTCCTTATTAGAGAAGGCACTAAACGTTTTTAAAAGTTTCCAAAGGTCAAATATTCATCAAACTCATTACCTGTTAAAAGAGAAGATCCCAGTCGCGTCTCATTTGGAGCAGTTTGAACCTTCGTTTTCTTTGTAAAGGGCTGGACTGTCCCACAGGACCACACCTCCACGGACGCTCATTTGCATATTTCACATGAGTCACTAGGAACAAAAACAATTACAACTGTTACAAAAATGTATCATGTTGATTTGGAAAAATGTAAATGGGTTATTTGTTTATTCATTTATTTATTTATTTGTTTGTTTGTTTCCTGGGAGACCAATATTTAGGTCCGCCGAGATTAAGAATCCCTTTTTCAGGAAGTCAGGGCTCTAGATGATTCTTTTGTGCATGTTTTTAGTGGTAGAGGAAAACAGAACATCCAGAGGAAACAGGGAGAACACGTAAACTGGAGTCAAACCCAGGTCCTTTTAGCTGTGAGGTAAGAGCACCAACACCGTGCTACCATGCCTTTGCTAACCTGATTAGTTAGCAAAGATTTTTTTTTTCATATAACAATTTCTGTGCTTGGATCTAGCAAGTTTTAGCCCTTCACTGAATATAATTTTGTTGATAGATAACTACCTCCCTCGACCGGAAACCTGGTGGCTTGCCGTCTCTGGGTAGGTGGAGAGTCCCTGCCTCATGTGGAGGAGTTCAAGTATCTCGGGGTCTTGTTCACGAGTGAGGGGAGGACGGAGCGTGGGGGTCTTGTACGAGTGAGGGGAGGACGGAGCGTGAGATTGACAGGCGGATCGTTGTGGTGAAGAGGGAGCCGAGTCGAAAGGCAAAGCTCTCGATTTACCGGTCAGTCTATGTTCCTACTCTCACCTATGGTCATGAGCTTTGGGTAGTGACAAGCGGTCGAAAAGAGTTTCCTCTGCAGGGTGGGCGCTCCATTAGGGATAGAGTAAGGGGCTTAGTCACATGGGAGGAGCTCGGAGTAGAGCCGCGGGGCTCATGTCCCAGGGAAGAGCTAAGACATGCTGGAGGGACTATGTTTCCCGGCTGGCCTGGGAACGCCTCAGGGGCCCCCCAGGAGGAGCTGGAGGAAGTGTCTGGGGTGAAGGAAGTGGGAGGATGGGAGTCCCTGTTTAGACTGCCGCCCCCACAACCCAGGATAAGCGGAAGTAAATGGATGGATGGAATAAATGTTCTGCAATACTGCTTTTTTCATTTGATTTTTAAAAAGTCTAATTTATTTTATTTAGGCATTAAATTTCAAGAATACATTTCAGCAGCAGCAACATCACATGGGTGAATATGAACCTGGCAAAGACCAGGTTTGCCAGGTTCAGATTAATGTCGTCGTATCACACCATTTTCATTAAAATTCTTCATAAAATCTCCCAAATGCTTTTCACATACTGTGAAACCAGAAAAGTTACATTTTATTTTAAAACTATTTATATTAGAAACAACACCACACAGTCACAGTAGTGCAGAAGCCACAGCACTATCCAAGTACAGGAAATATACCCCCCCACACCCCAACGCCTACTCCAGCCCCCCCCTACAGTGCAGGGGATAAAGTGACTGTCCTAAAGCTGAAGAAGCAGAAGTGTGATGGGCACTCAACACAGTGCACTTGTGAGGAGACAGCCCACCCCACTTCAGGGAAACCGAGTGACAAATGGCAAAGATAAAGCCAGAAAAGCTCGCAGACTTTAATAAATTGCAAATCAATAACAGGAAATATAAAAAAATACCTCAATATCTAAGAGGTCTGTGCTCATTCCCAACATAATTCATCTTGTGTGTGTGTCATTGCTACAAGTACGACCATTCTGATTTGGAGGCATGTTTTAAAGCTGGATTAGGGCCATTCTCTGAAAATGGAGCCTGTATGGCAAAATTTCAAAACTTCTTGTATAATATATTTGTCAATTTTTTTAGGCTTTATATATTAGATTATAATAATATGTTGAGCAGCTTTCAAGAAATGTTGATTATCAGGGGGTAATGGTTATTAAAGGGGACATGTTATCTGAGTGCGGCTGTTGTTATTGAAAATCACTTTTGATTTTAAGGGTCTTTTCTGCAAAAGATGAAGGTTTTGTCAGACATAATTGTATTTAGCAGATTTGGTAGAATCACTGTATGCCCTTAAACCTTTCATTTCTTGTATTTTTTCATTTTCCTTTATATTAAGGGGTCAAACTAAACATTATCAAAAAACACACTGTTCTTCAGCTCCACACACCACACCACAGGGAACTGAATATGTGCCCTGCAAAACTAAGAATTGATTAAGAGTATAATGTATTATAAGATATAGACAATAAACAAGCACACTGTCAGTGTTACAACCTTAAATTAGGATGACCCCCAAAAATTATTGTAAATGTTCAAAGAGACAAACGAAAAAAGAATAACTAACCGTCACGTGAGTGACCACTGCAAATTATATGCAAAAAATACACTAAAAATATTTAAGTATTCATAATTCTTACTTTAGCCTACAATATTTGTACTCAGTTGTAAATCTCTTTGCACATGAGCAGAAATTGGCATAAAAAAAATTACAGCCAAGGTTAGTATTTTTACATACTTTATTGTTTATATTTAAGGTTTACACCAGGGGTGTAACAGTACGTGTATTTGTACCGAACCGCTTAAAATTTATGCAAATGAGCCATGTTTTGTTTCTGTAAAGCGTAAACTAATGTGGCAAAGCTGCATTAAACACATTATAATATAAAACAGACTGATGTGCTCTGTAGTGGTTATGGGTTATTTTTTGTAAAGCTGAGTTTATTTATGCAAAAGATTTTAATCAATAGTTTTACAGTGTAACGTATGTTACACTGTAAAACGTTTTTACAGTGTAAAAAAGTTCTTATGTTCTTATGAAGTATAACTGGGCCTTACTGGCTTTATTTTTGAAAAGTTTTGACTTGTTATTTCATATATTTCACACTTGGTCACACATGTGACACACACATTATGTTCTCGTACACTGTTAGTTTTGGTTATTGACATACATTTCTATTTTAGTTTAATAAAGTACCAAATGATGTAGAATTTCAAATATTTGTCATTATTTTGTCCTCTCAAAGTTCACAGAGTTTTGCACTAGTTAAGATAATTTCCATTCCAATCCATTTTTGTGAGTCACACACGTGACACACACATTTGCCTCGGTATCTCTTAAGAAGACATATGAAAAAGCTAAACTATTTATATCTGCTGATAGAGCTAACCTAAGATAAAAATGAATATCCTATAATTTATAAGATTTCCATTAATGCTGAAGCTTGAAGCCGGGAAGAACAACATAATTGTTGTGTGAGAATTGCTTCAAAAATTCATTATGTGACTGTGCACTTAAAGTGGGCAGATGTGGAATTATTTACATTTAGAGACCAACTACAGCAACACAACGCATGTACCGGAATGCATATTCAGACCAGTCATTTAGAGCAACTGTATTCTGGTACATTTACTCTTTCATGTGCTGAAATAAGCACAGTGGCAAATAAGACATTCCGTAAGCATTTGTACGAACACTGAAAGCAAAATGAACCTCCCATGAGTCTCTCATCTGGGTTGCGATTGCTGAAATCCAGTGTTTAAACCTAAAATGCCTCTCTGATCTGAATGGTCACTACCTAAACCCCTTCAGCCAGTCCTGAATCAGGGCTAGTGCAGCCTCTGCAGCTTAGTTCTGAGCTTTCACATGAGGCATGGTCAGTCCATATACTGTGAACATTCTCTTGATGGTAGTGACAAACGCTTTATAGTCAAATTGTAATGTAATTTTCTTAAATGGGATATATACAAAATAGAATTTTAACAGTGCTAAAATGATGATTTTACTCAAAGTTGCATTTTGATTCATTTGTAAATTGCTGGGGTAATCTTTGAGTAAGTGTTCCAAAATACTCAGTTTTCAAATACCCCCGATGCTATCATCAGTACCACACAATGTTTGTAAATAACATGTACTGAGTACATATTTTCATTCATGAGTTTATGCAAAAAGACAAATGTGACACACAGACTGGAGCAATGTAGGACAAATATTGGTCCTAAATGCGAGCTAAATTGAAAATCCTCTCAATACTGCCAATAACCATTAAACCATCCCCCATTTTAATATAAATGTCTAGTTATTTGTTACTGTATTATTCTAAGAGAATGTTCATCTAATAAAAATGTATAATATTTAATGCCATGATTAAGGTAGCACCATCTAAAAACAGCTGGCTACATTTGAGAAAAATAAATAAATTAATTAATTAATAAAAAAAAAAGATTAAAGCGCACCAGTAGAAAACACAGGCATAAATAAAGGTAGTGGTGCATGTTCTGCTCCGAGGGTAAAACAGCGGCTGTAAATGCACAATATTCAACATTACACACATGTCAGGTCTGAGAGAGGACAGAGTGACACAGTGTCAAATCTGTGTGACAGATTTAGGTGAAGGGCTGAGGAGGAGAGGAAGAGAGGAGGGAGAGGGGGGAAGAGAGGAGGAAAAGGAGGAGAAGAGGAGAGGAGGAGAGACGGGAGATGGGGAGACAGGAGAAGAGGAGGAGAAGGAGGGAGAGGAGGAAGTGGAGGGAGAAGAAGAGGAGAGGAGGAAAAAGAGAAAGAGGATGAAGAGGAGGGAGAGGAGAGAGAGAGAAGGAAGAGGAAGAAGAGGAGGAGAGGGGAAAGAGGAGGAGAGGAAGAAGAGGAGGAAACAAGCTCAGGGCAAGAGACACACAGGCGAGGCACGCTGGGGTGTTACTGTAGGCGGAACAGGGTGGTTAAAAGTATTGAAAAAAATCAGATACGAATTGATGCTAAAACTACTATGGAAACTAGTTACTTATTTGAGCAGGTATCAATACTAAAAAGTCACATTCACAGGACAGAAATGAACCTTTCCTGACGCTTTAGCATGATCTTGAACTAAGAGCACATAGACTAGAATACACCCAGGGACCAGTATGGAACCTACCTGGACCACTGAGGGATTACACAAATATATATAAGAATACATGGCAATATAAAGAAGTACGATTTAATGTTGAAAATCACTTTCTGTTGTCTTAATAGAGTATTAATAGAGTGTTAGAGTGTTAGAGTGTTAATTTAATTATCATTGTGGCATTGAAATCTGTATTGAGTATCAAGTGTGTTCCTAGTATCGAACATTTTGGTACTTCAAAAATTGCAGCATTTGCAATTTGTTCATTTTCAGATTGATTGCAATTAACCCTGTAACCCTGGTAATCCAACAGAACTGTCCTAAAACAAGCCTTAAAATGTTATTTAAGATTTAAGTAGCAGGCAGAGGTGAAATTACTGCAAAGACACCCACTTAAATGCAGAAATCATCTCAATTTCAATATTTTTTGTTATAAATGATAAACTCAACATTTCAATTTAAGACGTCTTCAAAACATCATTACAATATTAAAGATTTTTTGACAGCCTACAGCATACAGCCAATCCTCTGTCAAAAAGAGCATATGGTTTAGAGCAGAGTTCAGGCTTGAAATAATAAGTCTTGTTTTATTTATTTAAGACCATTTTATTTGTTTTAACTAATCAATAATTATGAATGGATCACAACGAGGGGAAAAATATGAAATAATATATGAGATAATATATTCCTAAATCGGACTGGGTCATATAGATGAAACTGAAATCATGTCTGGAAAATTACAGGTTAGAAATACGGTTTACAACAGTTTAATTGTGATTGGCGTTATTCAAACTTTATTTAAATAAATTCAATTGGCTTAAAAAGTCCTGGTTTTCAAGGTGAAATTCACTCAGAATTCTTGTGTTTTCTTACATTTTTCATTCATACTTGTTCGTGGTTTACTCGAACTATTAGATTGAATTGAATCAAAATTGCAATTTGAATGAACACAAATAGCAAATCATACCAGAATTTCCTTCAAAAACAACAAAATATTTACATAAAAACTGCTAACCCTGTAGTTCAGATGTGTACAAACATGATCTGAAATGTGTTTCTTGCTTTATTTTGCCCATTTGTACTTCATTCATAATTCTGCCTTTTTGTCTTTTTTGTCAATTCTAGATGTGCTTAAAATGTGAAATTTGAACAGAATACTACTATTAAACAATAAATCGCAAAGCTAGTCGCAATTTATATATTTTAGATATTAGATATATTTCCAAATGGTTCAGCCCTGAGTTAGTGACAAAATTCAAATTTTCTTTTAATTTTTTTTTTTTTTTTTTTTTTTTTTTTT
>KN514763.1:61954-86364 GCA_000787155.1 Scartelaos histophorus
TTACATAACTGGGATTATAATATCCCTACAAAGAAGCATATGACACAATCCTATTGAAACTGTAATGGACTAAAATAACTCAACTTCCCAACTCACCTACTCATCTTCTATCATCTGGCATCTTCACTTTTCGCCAAAATTAGAAGATCCTGCCAAAAGAGGAAGAATAAAAGTAACCAAATAATACAGGGGTTATTTGAGTTTAAACTGTGTCACAAAATGGACTTTTAAGTGGGCTACACTAAGATGAGTCTGGGCCCACTAAAAATACGGGTTCTACTTATAAACTGTATTGGTTTATTGTTAATGTAATGTCTCCCTCTACTGGTCTTAAAATGAAAAACTCGATACACAAAGTCAAAAGAAATTATAAAAGTGGTTTTCACTCTAAAATATAATCAAAATTTAAAACGTGTAGGCTTACTTTTTGATTTAGAATGAATATGATTTAGAAATGAATAAATACATTTAGGCATTTTTTTTTTTCCTTTTGTGTAAATAAATAGACTGAATAAAGGACTTTAAATATAAACCCTTACTGACATCTAGTGGTCAAAATTACAACTGCAAAACTTTGTCACTGCAGAAAATCTTGTCTTTTAGTCACATAAAGTGTTCCAGTGTGTTCACTTTACAGAAATTCGTTGGTCGAGGGACTTGACAAACTCCTTTAAACAGAATCTCACATCCCACACTAATAATATCAATACATTTCATGTTTCTGTCAAATAAAAATTATTTTAATATCTGGTACATTGTTGTTAAAAGTATCAAAAACCAGATAATCTATTTTAAAACTAGTACCAAAACTATAGTCATTTAAGCATGTATCAAAAAAACAAAAAACAAATGAGCTTAATGGCAATATAAAAGAAAGCGCTTGGATATAATGTTGAAAATGTCATTGTCTTGTCTAAATAAGGGGTGATTTTATTTATCACTGTATTAAGTATCAGGTCTGTTCCTTTGTCAGAAATTGAGTTTGAAATTTTAGTATCGTATTTAGTATTTAGACTTCAGTTTATTGTTAGAGAACAGTTCATTCACTTCATCATTCATAGAGAAAAGCAAGTCACACTCCCAGGAAAACTTGCTAAACTCACTCAGGTCAAAAATGAGTACAAGGCTGTGGGCGGGGATAGGTGAAAACTGAACATATTTATCAAGCTAAAGTTTTTACCATTTTGAAACCACCGACAAGCAGCTATAACTAGATACAGCTCATTTAAAGATAAGAAGCCTAAAAAAGTATAAAACAAAGCAAATGAGCAGAGTGTAGCTGTATGTAAAAGTGCTAGCGCCTAGCCAAACTCACGTGATGCTAATGCTAGCATCTGCAAAAGTCTAATTACTGTAACAGTCAAGATTAACATCCAAATATAAGGCCTTAAAATTGAAAAGGTAAGTTCCATTTAAAGATACTTAATTACAACTTACTTTAATTTCAGAAGAACTTTTCCAACTTTTTGATGCTCGGGCTGTTGAAGTACGTGTGGAGTCTGAGGCCAGTGTAACGGAGGAAACCGGCGCCATTGAGTTATCTTTCTATTTTAATAGAAATACAATAATGCGTCGTCCACTGATTGCTCAGTATCATTCGTATTACACTGAAATGTCTTTTGTTTTATTCATTTTTTAAGCAGTCTTTCTAGTCTAGCAGTCTGATTTTGGTTCAGGGGGTGTGTTTCTCTGTTTGGCCAAGAGATGGCGCTATATGAAAAGAAAACGCCACTCTACTTACACTGGAAGTAGAGTGGCAATGTATTTGCAATTTGTAAAATGATGTAAGCCTTACATCATTTTACAAATTGCAAATAATTGTATACTTAATAATATTCAACACAAATTTAAATATAGCCTATATATTTTATTTTATTTTATTCATAGAATGTGACTTTGTCATATTTCCAGATGGGACACGAGCCAGTTTTTCCTATTTATTACGCCTTTTTTTTACCATGAAAAATCTAAAAAGGTAAATTCACACGTGACGGACCTGATCATTTCTTTTAGTAACCAAACCCATGAACTTTCCACACATAAACAAAACAAAGAAAAAAAAATGAGAAGAAAGGAGAAATTGTCCCTTATATTTTTGTCCTGTGAAATGTTATAATGTCAACTGAAATGTCAAAGCTTAATAGAATATGGCTTAGTTTCTACCCAAAGGTGAGTAGTATTACGTTTAATTTTGTAATTTTTTAAAAGAAATTGTACTTTTCAGGGTCCTTTTATCATATTTTTTGCTACTACTTGAGTAATACTTTTTATTGAAGTAACAGTACTCTTACTTGAGTAAAGGTTTTGGTTCCTCTTCCCACTGTGAGTATTTCTACAAGTGAAAAAAGCTTCATGTTGACATTCTTTAATTCTTTAATATTTTATCATTCAAATGACATTAACTTCAAAGTATAAATCAGATGTTGTGACAGTTACTCTTTAAGTCACTCTTACTTGAATAGTAGTTTACTTCTTGGTCTACTACTTCTACTACTTGAGTAATATTTTTTGAAGTCATGTAAAGTTTCTGGCTACTCTACCCACCTCTGTTCAAATCTTGTGTAGTATAGATTTTGCAGCACAAAGAGTGTCCTCATTGCACATCCTGACAGTTGTCTGACTGTATTAGCCTCTTGGACGGTGCATTCCACTTGTGACCTTGTCAAAGCTCTTTTGATGCAAAGAGGAGAGAGAGGATGGAGCTGTCAGTCTGTCCACGTTCTGTCCATGTGAGGAGACTAAAGCTCTGACGCTCAATCTGCTTCTTATTTTAGAGAGAAAATGTTTGACACAAGGAACAAAAATGGGTAAGCCTGTAGTTTAAATCACTACATCTTCTGTGTGATTCTTGCATTAGTTTGTCAGTTCAGACTTCAGTGTTTTTGTCACTTCTTCTGGATGTGTTTAAATGTGAACTTTTAGAGGAATCATCTAATTAAAACATGATTTCAAATCTAATCTCAATTAATATGCATGTCAGAAAAATCACAATTCTATATTTTGCCCAAATGGCTCAGTGCAGACTGGCTCATTTTAGAGAGAAGGTGTTTGACACACGGAACAGTTTACAGGTCACAGTTTAGTACTGGGACTGGATCTGTTGCCAACACATTTTAAGATATGATATAATGTTGTACAATGAGATTTGCAATATCATTAAAACATGAGCTTTAACAATTAAACAGCAGAATTTAACATTTAACTACTTTGTGTCTGTAAGTTGATGTACTAATTATCAGGACCGGCATAATTTTGATCATGATTTTCATGTTAAAAGTCAGTAGAAGGTCTTTTGAATTTTAAACTTTTTAAACGTACTTTTAAATCCAAATCCACTTAATTTATGTTGCACATTTTCGCGTGCTGTACTAAGATAGACAAAACGCTAAATTGGATTTAATAAACAATAAATAAACAAACAATAAAATCTGTAATTATATAAAGTAAAACCATTATTTTAGGCCGTGCCCCTCTTGATTGTAAACGCTTGGTCCCAAAGTATGATGTCATCAAGTGACTCTCCATGAAGAACTCCTCCATGTTTTTACGTCTTGTCACAAAAAATAATAACATTTTAACAAGCATCTGACAATAATTTGAAATGTAAAATTATGCAGATTTTGATGAGCAGACCCAGGTCATTTGAGATGCTTTAGGTCATGTTGTTTTCAAATGCCAATTTCATGCAGTCATTGGAAATTACGTAGAGATGTAGTGCGTAGGTTTTACTGTAGATGGCGCTCTAGGGCTAGTAAAGCGTTGTCAAGCACAGCACACTAACGCATTAATATATAGTACAGTCAGCATTTTGAAAAACCCCTACTTATTTGCATGTATTTACACCTTGTTATAAGACTGTGAAGAGTCTCCAGCAAAATATGGCATGGTATAAAACAGTCTAATTTTTTTTACATCCTCTTCAAAATATCAGCACATTTATCGTTTGATTAAATTAAAGTGCATTATTTATTTTTCCTCGTACCTGCTGGAGATGTTTCGCTTACGGGATTGGATTTATCTTTCATACATTAATTCAGCTACAGTTGCAGGTTTGCCTCTGCACAGATCTGAACAGTAACTTGATCTGATGACGTCACCCTCTTGTGAAGATGGATAAATTTAATGCCACATTGTGAAACATCTCTAGCAAAGAAGTCATTTACAAGGGAAATAAGCAGATGATTGAAACTTCCCACCAGAAATGTTACTTGGACTGGTTTAAAGGGCCCATATTATGCTTTTGTTATAAGGTTATTCCTCTTCAAAAACATGACTAGTTGTTTCATTTACACACATTTACACTCCTGTTCCACCTTGTGATGTCATGTGTTAATACAGATCATGCTCCTCTCTGATTTTAAACTCCATGCACCTTCGCTAGAATCATTTGGATAATTTTAGTCCTATAATTAACAACTTAACAAAAGGTAAAAGGTAGCTGGTCATTTGAAAACTACTCCTTCATGACATCACATGGTGGAACAGAGCATTTTGAACTTTGGAGATATACTTTCCAGGCAAATATATAATTACTCAAATGTGTGAATGAAACAAAACACAACTTCAAGTATGTTTTCAATGAAGCAACATCATTCTAAACATTCTAACATGGCTCAAAGCTCTAGGGGTCAATTTTGTGTCATCTCTTAAATCACTTTTGGTTAGTGGATATGCTTCTCGTACCTGTTACCTGCTGCATACTTTCCACTGTACAACCATAAATCCTGTTATTGATAGCACTGCACACAAATCCTCTCTGATTCATTCCACCGTGAGTGCAGTTATCTTCAGGGAACAATGTCTTCTGAATTATTTATGTGTGAATTCCAGATCGGTGCAGGTGTAGCATGTACCAGCAGCGCGAGGGGCAGCGCCAAGAGGCCGAACGTGGCATTACAACAGGCGAAGTGCAACACCAGCTGAGAGGAGGAGGGCCGGCGACGGGAGGTGAGTCAGTATTTGAGGGGAGGGGGTGTGTTTGTGGACATCTGGGTGACATTCTCTCCTTGATCATATATGACATTTCTAAAGGTGGCGTGATATAACCAGCGCAGGGTGGTAATATGTTTGGTAGATCAAAACAATACACCATCAATTTTTATTATGTCACCAGAAGAAATTGGCCTTAAGTGTGTTTTATTAGCAATACCGCACATTGTATATATTCTAAAAAAATGTGGATTTTGCTGTAATTTTGTTTTATTTTATGTGGCATTTCAGGGCATCTGCATATTTTAAATGATGGTGGTATTATGTCACTTTGCCTGTCAAAAACACACTTTTTGACAATACTTTACAAAGACCTGTGTGTCTGGATCCATATCCTGTGTCCTGTAGATAAAACAATCTGAAAGAATCCTAGTCTGTTAATGTCAGAACTAACATTATTATGAGTCAGAAAGAAAATAACACTTACACAGATGAGAATGGTGTGTATTTCTGCAGAATCAACTCTTGTGTATATGTTGTGTAGGTGTATTTTGTTCTGAATGATACAAGAATATTCAACAGGAGATGTCCTCTGCATTTGCAGCCATTGTTTTCAGTTTATAGTTATAATTGCATCACTCCAAAGTGAGCCAGCAGATGGAGTCCTTGCGCCCTATTGCGTAATTTGCCGTTGGGGCCGTCTGGTCCACTTAAGTGCCACACAGACCATGTCAACTATTGGTTAGACACATCCTGCAAAATTAAGGCAATGCTGTCATCACCTTAATCAATTGTATTTGTATTTAACTTTGGACTTAAAAATCCTTGAAGCTCACAGCACAAGAACAGTAAACAAACACGTAAGGGGGGCTTGGGGGTCCTCCTCCAGAAAATTGTCTAAACACTAGGTATCCTCTTCTGATTTCTGTTTCTGATGTTCCACTAAAGCTAAAGTTAGATGCTGAATACTGCAAGTTTCATCTGCCACAATAGAAAATATCGTACATCCTGCCATTAATATTATTATATGATAATAGGAGCAGTAACTGCTGTAGACTTAACAGTAACATGGTGCAGGGATCACAAGAGGAAAACCAAACCAGCCCATTTAATTACCTGACTCACCGTGCTAGCTTTGTGTCACCATGATTTTGTTGTTTTATCCTGGCATGTCCATAGTCTTCATCTGTTTTGTCTTCATACATTATCCTGTACATAATCTTGAGTTCAAATGTGCCCTGTGTCCTGAGTCAATGCACGATATTTAAGGCCCACTCCCTGTACAATAAGAGACAGAAAAGTTTTGGTCTTTTCCTTTGCCAGAAAACACCATATCAAACCTATGGAAAAAGTTCATTGCGATCACATTGTTAAGCCTCTTAATGATTCAGCGCTCTCTTCCACTTCCAAGGTACTGCTTTCAAACAGTGCGCTCTTCATTATTCCTGTATGCAGTGAACTTGTGTCCTCTGTATCTTCAAAGAGGAGCCTCCGTGAGTGTGTGGAGGGACACCGGCTCGTGCCTCACACTGGAGCGGTGAGCGTGGCTTCGGCCATAATAGCCCTTCTCTATTGGAGTGGCTGTGAGGATCTTGTTCATTATCATAATTGCAGTGACCGAGAGGCCCGAGCTGCTTGTGTGTGGCTGGCTTCGCCTTTTATTGTACATCTCTGTTCCTCTCTCTTCCTCTCGCTCTGTTCACGTCTCTTCTCTCCCTCTGCATCCCTTACTCCATTTCTTTCTCTCTTTCTTCTCTTTATGGTCTTTTTTTTTCTTTCTGCCTCACTCTCTGTCTCTCTCTCTGTTTCCTTTACCCTCTTCCTTTTCTCCAATCCCCCTCTGTCTCACTTCCTTTTCACTTCCTGTCCATTTCTTTTCTTCTCACCTCTTTCTTCTTTTTGCATCCTTCACTCCATTTCTTTCTCTCTTTCTTCTCTTTCTTTCTCTCACCTGTGTCTCTTGTTTATGGTCTTTTTTTTCTTTCACTCTCTGTCTCTCTCTCTCTCTTTTTCCTTTACCCTCTTGCTTTTCACCAACCCCCCTCTGTCTCACTTCCTTTTCACTTCCTGTCTTTTTGCATCCTTCCCTCCATTTCCTTTTCTCTTCTTTAGCTCTTTGTTTTATTCTCATTTCACTTTTCTCTCTCCCTTTCTGACCTCCCCTCTCTTCTCCTGTCTGTCCTTTCTATTTTCTTCCACCTCTGCTCTTTCTTCTTTCACACCTCTTTTGTCTCCTTACTCTCTAATTGTCCCTCTCTCTGCCACCTTCTTTCTCTCTGTCTCAATTGCTTTTTTTTCTGTCTCCTCTTTCTCCCTCCTGTTCTCATTCTCTCTCTTCCTCCCTCTATTTGCTCTCTCCCTTTCCCTCTGTTCTCTCTCTCTTTCATGTTCTCTTACCAGTCTCTGTCCATCTCCCTTTCCCTTTTTTCCACCACTTCCTCTGTACTCTGTCTCTGTCTCCTTCCCCTTCTCTATCCCTACCGCTTTTTTTCCATCTGTCACTCTCAGTCCCCTCTCTCCCTCTCTATCCCCATCTGCCTTCCTCCTCTCTCCCATTCCCTCTCTCTCTTGTTTTCCTCTATCTCCCTCCATCAACCTCCCTCTCTCCTCCTCCCTTGCCTCTCTCTTTCTCCACCTGTTTTCTCTCCCCTTCCTCCTCTCTTTCGTCTCGCTCTCTATCTCTCTCAGCGTCCCCCACTCATCTTTTTCTTTCTCTCTCTCTCCCCACTCGTGTGTTCCTGTCTCCTTCCCTCTCTCATTGACTCATCCACAGCAGCAGCAGCAGAAGCAGCAGCAGAGTTTCCTAGCAACCCCTCTTGAATGTACTGTACTGTGCTTCCCCATCTCTCGGGTGCCTTTAATATAAGTCTGCTCTGCTATTTCCATGTGAGCTTTGTTAAAAGATTTATAGTGCGTTGGATAGGGCTGCACATACATGCCGTAAACAGCCATGATTCACTGGATAAAGATGTGTTTACAGCACTTCTCCATGTATTACAAGGGATTTAACATGACACTGTATATAAGAACAGTGTTTGCAACAATCGAGGAGATGCAGCGCTGTCCAGTCCTCATTGTTCTGAATCAGTGTCCTTTAGTTGACTTTTTGGAGCTCTAAATCATGTTATAATGTTGTTTTAACATGAGCCCTTTAAGTTCTAATTTAAAGATCCACATATGCAAATTTGACTTTTTGAGCTTCTGAACCAAGTTATAACATTGTTCCCTCAGCCAAATGCTGAGTTGCATTTTGTTTCATTCGCAATGTTTTCAATAATATTATGTAAAAATGTCCTAGAAAAAAGTCTTTGAACCTCAGTGAATACATGATTCAAATTTTCCCAGGATTGTTGCGTCACATGCACAGTCTATAAATCACTGCCAGTTTCATTCATAGCATTTATTGGTCTGCTGCAAACTTATACTAACATGTCTGGCCATGTTTTTGAGTTTCAGTTTTCCAACACTGGATTAAATGTACTGTAAAATTATTCATGCTGAAACATTACCTTATAACTTTATTTGAAACATCATACTCAATTTCATATTCATTTTTTCTTTAGCTTTTTTGCTGGTTTTTAATTCAGTAGACTTGATATTTCAAATTTGTATAGCTTCAGAAATATATACACAATATTATCTTATCAAACTTATACTAACATGTCTGGCCATGTTCCTTCTCCCTTTGCTGTCAGTGGATCCTGACCATGATGACCATTGTGGATCATACATTTTCTGTCAATTGCTTCCTCGTGGTTCTCATACAACAAAAATGGATATTCTTCAGCTCCATGTTAATAACTACATTCAGAATCTAGATTAGTCAAAGATTTAAGGCCCTACCCATGGGTTTCAAAATGACATAAAAAAATAATAATAATAGAATAAAAATTGGACCGATGCCATAGCAATGTAACAATTCAAAACAAAGTATTAGATCTTTTGAATGGGAAAAAATCTTCAAAATGTTGCATGTAACAGGAAGTTGAAACCAACAAATAAGGAATACAAAGAAAAGATATGCAAATCATATATTCTGTGTTACAAGAGGATTAAAGTCAAATTTCTACTCTACATTTTAGACTCGAGTATGAACACACATGCAGACTTCTTTCCATTCCCTGCGTTGTCCTGCCCTTAAGCTTGTCTTGTTTTTTTCAAACATGAATTTTGGCAACGGAGCCATACGTGAGCTGACCACTAAGGGCAGTAGTCAACAAAGCTTGACAGTGAAAGCTAAACTTTTATAAACCTGACTATCATTAGCTGCAAAATAAATAGATGCTCCCTCATCAAAATGTTCTGACCCATCTCCAACAGACACGGCTTTAAACTGCTGTCGGCGCCTCCATGTTTGTTTATTTTTTTCATTATTTCCTCTGTTTCAATTTTCTAATTGACTTGTGCCCTCTGGTGATTGTTTAAGAGAATGCACCACTGACATTAGAAACATTTGGAAGTATAAATGCAGTGGAGGTTTTTGCGCTTGAAATGCACGGATCTGTTTATGTACAAAAGTGGAGCATAAATGAACCTTACTTCCTTCCCCGTGTAAGGTCTGTCGTGTACACTGACGCTCCATATTGTCAATGAGTGTGAACAGAACACTATCAGTGCTCCTCCTGCTGGCTGACTCTGACCGGGGCATCCCTCTCGCTGACAGACGCTTTAATAAGTGCTGCTCATTCACCACAGGCTCTTTTGTTCAGGCTATCAGCTCTAAATGCATGTATTGTGTCTTGTGTGGTCAGTGCGTTTAGTCAGGACTGTCATGTGAGGGTACAGTAGAAGAACACAGCAGGCAGTCAAACACCAACAAGCAATTTAAGATTTTTTTAAAGTTGCACTGAGGCCTGGCTACTTTCTTGTTTCCATGGAGATTTTATTTCTTCCGCAGTATAGCATTAAACTTATCTGCCGTTTATGTATTCAATTAAATCTGTTTTATTACTCAAAAATACCTTGTAAAACATCAATTCTTATCATGTGCAGGCTCCCTTCTCCATAGATCTGACCATTAACTTATCTCCATTGTGATAGTCAAGTTTTTTTTCCAAATTGTAAAAAAAAAAATGTTCCAAATTGCATAACATTTACGACAAAGCCTTGTATTAAAGGGTTTGCATGCTGACTTCAATTACATCTCCATGTAATGTGTGAACCCTCCACCTGTTAGTTACACATTGCACCTTTTAAGCATTTGGAATAGGAGCTATTGGAGGTTGTATTAAAAGATGTGCATGTTGACCTCATTTTGAACCATTAGTTGAGAACATTTTTCTGCCTGCTCAGAGAAAGAACTGTCTTGTAGCTGTTTCCACATGGTTCTCATCCAGTGTATTTGACTCAGAACGCAGACATGGGTGTCATCATTATCTGTGGCTCTTTCTTTCTTTTTCTTCTTTCGGTTGTGTTGTTTTCAAGCCATCCAAAGTGTAATTGTTGACTTATTAGTGCTTTGAACATTTTACACTATTATAATTGTAATAATATTTTAACTGTAAGACTTTTCACCTGTTCTCCAATGGAATGAATAAAAATGCCTACACAATGGAAGTGTGGATCTGTACTGACCAAGGTGGCATAAAGTAATGCATGCCAATTGCCTCCTTAAGGTTCTCATCCAACAAATGCCTTTTGAAATAGGTAAATCTCAAGGCTGCTGTTACAGTATTGTCAAGAGTAAATGCCATTTTCATGAACTACAGGAAGTGAAAGGTGTAGACCCAATGAGAAATAAAGAGAAAATACATCAATGTTTATTTTATGTTTTTTTAGTGTATAACGAGACTTCATCTTTTAGTGTTTTCAACAGTCACTCATCACTCAATCACGTCATATTATTTCTGTTTGTAGTTTTATAAGCTCATGCCCCTGTAGAGCTATTATGGCTCTTCACGTGGACTGAAAAGTTTAATCTTTGAAATTGTAAATTTAGTAAATTAAACGACTCACCAGCAGCCAATATAGCTGTTGTAAAAACACATCTATAAAATGTCATAAGAATATTGAGTGTCACTTTTTGGTGGACATCATATCTCGTTCACATCCTCAGGAAGTCAATTCAATTCAGAAATGTGACAGTTTGGCTTGAATTTCATAGAATGTTTGCAAAGTGCTCCTTCTGTGGCCTTCTATGCCATCAGTTCCAAAACTGAAAAATTTCAATGTGGGCGATACTGACAAAAATGAAAAGCCTATCTCAGTATATTTCAGGGTTCTTACAATAGCAATAATCAGAAAATATTGTTTTGGCAACTGTCTAAAATGTGCTAATGTGCTAAAAAGTGCATGTTAAAGGTCCGGTACCCGATTTTTTTTCCCCCGTGTATTTGCATAAAATTTGTCTTTCCCAAATACAGATATATTGTATAAGCAGTTCTTGAGGTCAAAATCAGTCTGTTGTGCAGTGTCTACATGTAATTTAAAAGCATTTTACTGTTGGACAATTAGGAAGTGCGTGTTTGCATGCTAGTTGTCGTTATGTTTATCTTCACAGCAAAACTGCACCGGTCTGTTGTTGTGAAAAGCAATTTGAAAAGAATAAATTTGGACTATGAACGTGTCCTGTTTTGTTTGTTTGTACATTTTTAAACATACAGGGTCTTTAATGGTTTTTGTGTCAGTTTTCCAACAGTGGATTAAAGTACTGTAAAATTATCATCACCTTATACCTTTATTTGAAACATCATACTCTATTTCATATTCATTTTTTCTTTAGCTTTTTTGCTGGTTTTTTATTCAGTAGACTTGATATTTCAGATTTGTATAGCTTCAAAAATATATACACAATATTATCTTATAGACCCTATAGATCCACCTCACCTCCCGACTCACCTATTCTAATATTTGACCGTTCTATCTCCCTCCGTCTGGCTCTCTCTCCACACTCCCTTTTATCACACTCTATCCAGAAAGCCTACTCCAGCTCCGGCTCTTATCCGGCGCGCGGTTCACAGGGTCCGCTGTAAAACCCAGTCTATAAAAAGCCCAGCTGCATTTGAAAGCATCGCGCCGGGGTCGAACTACCACGAGGAGGTGATGCTTCTGATGAATCCTACTGTTACGCGAGCTGTCCACCACTGAAATTTATGGCCCTACACCCAAAGCCTCTTCATCATTCTATAGACAGATAGGATTTATCATGGCTGACAGCAGATCATGGCTACTATATAGTCTGGCTGCTGTTGCGATCACCATCTCCGCACTGAATCACTGTCCGTTGAATCAGTCTGAGCAATGTTATATTCGTTGTCATCCTTGTTTATGGTTTTGTACTTTCCGAAATGCCCATGTGCCCGTCCCCTCTGTTAAATCCTGGGTGATATATTTTTGGGATTGGAGCTTTTATTATGCAAAAAGCCTGACCTGCGTGTGCACACTGGGAACAGCTGTTTTATAGTGGCGAGCAGACACAAAGAGGTGAATACATGGGTTTGTGTTTCCAAGGCAGTCATGTCCAGCTGCAGTGCTTTGGGGTTTGTTTGATTAGGGAACTGCTGACAGTGTTGGGAGTAAAACTTAGAAATATTTTTTGGTTTTTGGTATTGTATTTCGAAATGTATTTAATCACAAAATACTGAATGCCTGGGACCTAGAATAGGAGCTTCTGGAGTAACTCAGTGGGTCGAGCTCTTAACACAGACGTCATCGGTTGAGCGTTCAGATCAACTAACTCACAGAATGGTGGTGAATGCTGTCATTGTGTCCTTGGGCAAGTCACTTAACCTCTCTTTGCTCCCTGTCTGTGTACACTAGTATATGAATGTGTGTGTGAATGGGTGAGTTCCTTGATGTAAAGTTCTTTGAGTGCCTTGAAGGTGGAAAAGTGCTATGTGACCATTTACCATATTTTATGTAGACATGGGTTTGTGTAGCATAATTGACAGGTGGATTAGCCCAAAAAAATTAAAATAAAAATAGGACTGCAGAATCAATGAGCAAAGCACTGACTCTATTTTTAAAATCTTGTTTAAGGTTGTTAAGGTTGGTTAAACAAAGTGAACATTACATTACCGTTTAAGAGTGAGATTACACAGTGAGATTAATATAAATGTTGAATCCATCAAAAATGATAAGTGACCAATGAGAGTGTGTGTCATTGCAAGAAACCAATGTAATTACACTACTGTGTTTAAGCCTGGTGCGACAGAGGGATTGGGGACAGAGAATACAGGGAGGATATTCTGTATTTAGATTTGAATAAAATTAAAATATATTTTGTAACATATTCTTTTGCATGGCCTAAATAGAGGACTGTATTCGGAATACTTGAAATACTTTGACTCTTGCATCATAATAGAGTAAAAACACGACATGGGATTAAAACTGATTTATTTTGTTAGACTATTTGCGATGCATTTATTGGTCATTCATTTATTGGTCATTGATTAGAGAAGAAGAAAAACACACACACACTCACCACAACCGCAGTGTTTTCTATTGCTTTTTCACTTCACTGATTTTCTCACACACTGAATATTGCCTGACATATCGGTCACTGACAAACCTGGCGACATTAAAACCATTTGAATCACTATAAAAGCTATAACAGTATTAGATGAGTAAGCTTTTCACCATTGCCTGGTGCTTCAGATAAATCACTAGCTCAGATATTTAGCAATTTAAGTTCTGACAATTGAAACAATCAAAAAACCTTGTTCAGTGTATAAATGTTTGCATGGGCTTTTCTCCACCTAAACGCTGAATGAGTTTATAATTCACATCTGACATCTGGAACCAGTGATGGATTATAACACAGCGCCCCCCAGCTGCTCTCAGAGATGGTGTCACATTAAGCACTTTTAAAATGAACCTCAAACAGCTCAGGAAGAAAGGTCTGTGATCACTCATCCTAAATGTTTTATTTACTCTTGTAATATGTTCACTGTTTCTCATTATTATAATTCTGTCATGTTTACATTGTATTCTCGTTTATTGTCCCTTTTAAAAGTAAATTCATCTAAATCTGGTATTCTGAGTATTGGGAATGTAACAATAACAAAATTCTCTCAATAATACCGAGGGACATCACAATATATCAATATATCTCAAGTTTCTTTGTTTAAATTCATTGTTACGTTGCAGCAATAGAAAACAGAAAAAGAAGGAACTACATATACAATAATTCTTTGCTTTCTGCGTTTCATTTCAGTTTACACGATGAAATAACTTATTAAGCACTTTAAATCCTAACTCTTAGGTTACTCTTTGGTTGTTCAGAACCAAACGCTTGTCAAGTATTATATTCACAATTTTTCTTAGCCTCTACAAAATACCTCATATATTGTACTGTGAGATGTATATTGTGAAAATATCGTGCTGAGAAATTTGGATATTGTTACATCCCGACTGAGTACATATTTTTATTGTTTAGACTTTAGAATGCAGATTATTGATGAAATAACAAAACTGTTGGTGCAGAAATTTACAATGAAAAACTGTGGAGAGGACAAACTGTAATGCCTGTTGTGTCTCACCTTTAAAAAAAAAAAGCCTTTAAGATGTTAAGATATACACACACACACCAATAAATCTGTACCTGCCTGTAACCACACTGACAGTCTTTTTATTCATGTTCATCCATTGAACTTCCTCCAGCTCTGGGAAGGCTCACGTCTCATCTTTTTCACATTGGACTGCGTGGCTCTGTGCCCTCTCTACCACTTTCTCTACCTCCCTCTGTCTGTTCTTCCTTCCTTTCTTCTCTCTCTCTTCACCGGTTTGTGTCCAGCGCATTTCCCGGAGGTAAAGATGTTTTCTCCCATCTGGCTGACTTCATCGAGGGCTGACAGGCTTCTCCTCTGTGACTATGCAAGCATACTGGTCACATCCACACCGCTAAATCTGGCCAAATACAATCAGAGGGTTTTGAGGTAACATCCTAATTAATCTGCAAATGATTATGTTATGTAAACTATTCTAAAATTAGGCTAAAAGCTGTGATGGAGGCAGTACCACTCGCAAAAATGAAAAGCACACATTACATTACATTGATGTTTCTCTTCTTCCGTTGCGTTTTTGTCATTGAGGAGGTCGTTGGTTCTGCTGCTGAGGTAAAGGAAAGTTGTGGCTGGCATTAGGTTAAGTTATGTTGATGTATTTGCATTTAAAAACAAGTGTATTTTTATGAATAGCTTAAAAGGTGATTGGACAAGATGAAACGTCCGAGCTGTGATTGACTGAGGAACAATGAAGGAATTTTACACTTTCACTTTCTTTGTCAAACCAAAATGTAATTAAAACAAAAATGGTTTGATCCCTTAACATTAACTGCCAATTCTTCAACAACATTACATCATATTGCATTTATTTCTATATCTCCATAGCAACAAGCATGTGACTCCACCAGACCAAGCTACAGGTCAGATCAGTGGAGCTTAGACAAATTGTATTGATCCACAAGGGAAATTACTTGGACACAGTAGCTCGCACATTGTAATGTATTATAATAACAAAGAGAAATCCATAAATATAAATAAAAAATATAATAAAGTCATAAAAATACCTTCCAGTTTTATACAAGAGGTTGAAAGGGAAACCGTGCAAAGATATGATGATGTTATCTGTTTCATAAGGGTGAGTTGTTGTTCAGCTGTATGGAATGAATGTAGATCTGTATCTCACTTTGAGCGGAGTGTGACCCTGCTCACATTTAAATATATATATGTTTTCAATGTATTTTTGCAATAAAAGCAACTGCAATTAAATAAACTTGACAGATATTAAACGCTGTATTTTCCTTTTCATGCTTGATGGATTCGATGTCATGAATGAGATGAAAGGAGACTACAGCGCATTAGTGGAGATAAAGATCCAGTTTTTTGTATAGCCAAGAAGGAAAGTGCAGTTCATAATCTGAAAAAAAAAAAGTGATTAATTAAATCTTAACTTTGGAGCAGTTCTCACACAAATCTATCAATATCAAAACTACAATTTGACATCTTTGTGCACAATGTTTACTAAAACTGCTAACTCTTGGCTGTATATTTTATTACTTTTATTACACTGGCAGCAGCAGACAATCTACAAACACGCGGTTGTGAAATCCAGTTTTTATCATCCTCATCATTTAGCCAAAATTAAACCAATTTAATTTTTATTTACTTTGAGCATGTTATGTGTGCTTTTATTTTGTCACGTCTGGACTACTGCAATGCACTTTACTCTGAAATAAAACAAAATGCACTTAATCGCTTAGTTCAGAACTATTAGGTTCTTTTTTCTTACCAGACAGTTTCGACTGCTCACTAACGGTCTTCCTCAGAGTGGTCACGTGATGTTGCTGTGACGAGTCCGGTCGGCTGATTTATACAGGGTTTGGCAGTGTTTACCTACTGGTGGAGGCAGGATGACGGCACCATCTGCACTCCAGCTTCCTCAGGACAGTGTCCCAGGTGTGTGGGAGTAAAAAATCCCCCTTGTCCTGGTTTATAGTCTATAGTTGTATAGTATAGGCATTTTTCCTCTTCCTTATAGGCTTGTTTTTGCCTCTTTAGTCCAGCGATGATGTTTCTCCTGTGTCCCAGTCCATAATGTGGTTTTCTCTTTTACAGTGGCCAGAAATGACCTATTTGAGTTGTTCCTGTGCTGCTTTGTATGTTGTGGCTCTTGTGCACATCCTCACTGTTCTTTTCTTCTTCTTTCCTGTCCTAACCTGTACGAATCAGCTGACTGGACACGTCACAGCAACAACATGTGACTGCTGAGGAAAACCACTAGTCAGCGGTCGAAAATGTCAGATATGAAAATAAACTCTTGGTCTGAAAAAAGAACCTAATAACATAAATTATCTGAAGACCAAGTAAACCTCATGGGACTATTCTGCTATGCAAATGTCAAAAGAGCTAAAACATGAGCAAATAACTCAAATAGCTCTAACACTCACTAGCATCTATGCACTGGCTTCCTGTTCATTTTACAATTGATTTTAAGATTTTATTGTTTGTTTTTAAAGAAAGGACTGAATCCCAATATATCTCAAATGTCATCTATATTTACCCCGGCCCCCACGTGCTCTGAGGTCCGAGGGCCAGCTCCAGCTCGAGGTGGTGCCTAAAACGAGACTTAAATTAGGGGAGACACTTCTCTGTGTCTGGCCTACACCTTAGGAACGCTCTGCCTCTACACATCCAAACAACTCCCACAGTGGAGCGTTTTAAGTCTTGTTTTAAGACCCATTTTTACTGTCTGGCTTTTAACACTGCATGAGTTGTATTTTGTACGTTTGTTTTTTATTGATTTTTAAATATATTTTTATTAGTCTATTTTATGGTTTTATTAATTTATTTTTATTATGTTTTTATTGTAAATTTGTAAATATTTTATTTTTCATTTTTACTGTCTGGCTTTTAACACTGCATGAGTTGTGTTTTGTACGTTTGTTTTTTATTGATTTTTAAATGTATTTTTATTAGTCTATTTTATGGTTTTATTAATTTGTTTTTACACCATTATTTTTATTATGTTTTTATTGTAAATTTGTAGATATTTAATTTTTCTAGGTACACTTTGTGAACAGTCTTTGTTTATTTAATGCACTATAGATTATAAAGCAGATTAGAAACAATGGTAGACTCACATGTGTGGTGCTGTGTTCAGGTAAGCCTCGGCACCCCTTCAAATGAATAATTAAGGATTTCGATCATATCTCAGACTCGCGTTTATTTTCGCTCGGCCTCTTCTGCCTCGCTAACATTATGAACGAGGTTTTAAATCAACTCTGACCAAGACCTCAATAGGCCCATAAGATCCCAATGATTGGATACAAACCTATTATTGCATCTGGCTGAATGACCGATAACCCCACAGTGCCCTCTTCACTAAGCTCCAGTACTGTTCAGATAGTTTGTAATGGCTTGTTTGCAGTCATGCGATTCTGAGGGAAGGAGGAAGAGAGGAAGGATGTAGTTTTAGATAGAAAAAAGTATCAGAAGTAGTTGGAAACTACTTTGCAGACCAGATCAGCTTCCCACAAGCAACAGTCTCTTATTTATTCTCTGCAGCCGATGGCATCAACATTCCCCGGTGGCATTATAAGGTTAAAAACGCCACTCTCAGATAACATTACAGTCACGAGCCAGGTAGCATCAGCCAACAGTTTTTACAATTACTCTTTCTACTGTAGTCTTTTTGTTGAACAGCAAAAACCAAAATGAGACCATGGACTTGTATGACTTGTATTCATCACAAGCTCATGGGAATGTGTTATTTTGTGTGTGTGTGTGGGTTTTTTTTTATTATTTATTCTTGTGTTTTTGGACAAAACTAAAAACTTACCATACGTAGATGCACAAAAAAACATGAAATTTGTCCTGTATTTCACCCATTCTTCCATGTGGCACTGGGGCAGCCTGTCAGGAGCAGTGAGTCAAACAAGGAAAATATGCAAAATCCACATAGGATTTTTCTTTCCCTCTGCAAATCATGTTGTGTAAGCTGTTTTGGGTTGTTTGTTGTATTGACAAGAATACTTTAAAATACACATTTGTTGCAGATTTTTAAGACAAATAACCATCAGAATTCAAATTTGAATTGTTTGACACCTACGCCTTGGTGAAGATTTAGAGACTTTTCACCAAAGAATACGAACAGAAGAACAGCATTTGACAAACCATGAAATCTTTTTTTCTCAGTATAATAACAAAAAGAAAATTTAAGAACAATTACATTTTGTTCCAGTCAATACATGTCAGGTGACACTAGTGATCCTCAAACTTTTCACACCAAGTACCCCCTAAGAAGATTTGGCTTCAGAGTACCACCAGATCAAGTATTAGGCTTATATAACAAGTCTAATCTATATGATACTGGACTATATCATTTCCACTGCTGTCCTAAACAAGAAATGATCAAAAAGATGATGAAGTGGATAAAATGTTTGAAGTAGGCAAACCCATAAACTGAAGAACACCTGAACGAACTCACACCCACCACGTAATCATACCATAATTTGAGAAACACTGGTTTGCGCAGTTGAAATACAACATATTTGTATTCCAACAATAACAAATGTACAATTTAGAAAAAAAATATTTGCAGAGTGATTTTGAAGTGTTTGAAATCCTTCCCACACTCACACTCGTCTCTCAATCTTCACCATTCTTCCTTTTGTCTGGTGCAGTCTTGACTCCATCAGCACAGCGTATGTTCACATTCAGATCCACTTGATTCTCTACGCCACACTCTGGCTGAATAGTCCATTTTATTAAGTGTCTGCCTTAATAATAGACCTTAGCCGAGTGTTCTTTTCCTCTGCGCTGACAGTCATCTTACACACTTAATCTGTCTTTTGCGCGTGACTGCAGGGAGGCACCACACTGCTGATATTACCCCACTGAGATCAGATTCAGACTCTATTTAATTTGTTAGCCCCCTCCCATCTTCACATTTGCAGCTTATTTATGCAAGGGCTCTCAAACTAAGACTAATGAATGAGCATATGGCGTTCAGCATCAAATGTTGTCACACAATTATTCTTGATTTGTGGTAAAAGTGCCAGAAGTGCAGAACAAGAGTAGGTGTTTGAGATGGAGATTGGCGTGTGTGGGATATCATGGTTTATCTGGTTATTTGGTTGGCTCAAAGTTTTACTAGGTCACAACATTGCAACATTGCCCATCGTTTAATAATGCCGGGGTAACCTGTCAGAAGCAGTTAAAGTGCCAGTGCAGCAGTTGTTGGCCTATCTCCAGATGTTGAAGGAGACTAGGTCAGAGAAAGTAGCTGGTGGATTAGCTTACTGCCTGACTGCACACTCAGCTTTCTGTATTTTTGCTTCTCTGCTAAAAGTAGTAATTGATTTTCTGCATCCAAAGCACATTTTGACATCAACTGCAACATGTCTTCATCACAGATCTTTGAAATTACACTTATTACGTGAACTGAACTTGTTATTAAGCTCCTATAGACCAAACCATACAGCCACACATATGTCATGACCAGACTAGTGAATATCAAAACTGACTATGAAGATATGAAGATTAACCTGAAATCCACACAACAAAAACTGCAAATATATATTGCTATAATTGCTATAATTAAAAAAGTAATTTTAAAATCAAATGATTTCAAATACCCCTAAGAATTTGCATACTCCTAGATTTCTTGGTTGGGAAACACTAGTGGCTACATCACATGCCTAAAGTTTTAGACACATGCAAACTCTTAATCTCACACAACCTGGGAATAGAACCAGGACCTTTTTGCTGTGTGGCGACCATGCAAGGACAAATCTTAACAATCCCACTTCAAGTTACAGCATAGAATGACCCACAATTTTTACTACCAAACCAAAATGTCCCACAAAATATGACATGAATCACTAAAAGGCTGGTAACAAACAGGATTTAATGACAAGATTTTTCAACACTGTATACAAATCAACAATATGCTGGCCTGATTGGATACACACAAATTCAAAAGGTCAGATTTCAACTTTCTGGACTTTGATTGACGTCCATTGTCCACTGTACACATGTGCCTCTTTATCTTCTCTCCGTGTGAGTTACATTTCTTGAGTAACTCCAGGTCAGGATGTGCAAGAAATCTTTCTCATTCAGCCCTGCAGTGTGTTTTAATTAAGCCATTAAGAGGCACATTTCTTAAACCTTGCCCTGTGCTACTGTTAATTAGACATCTGGCTGTCCACCGTAGTTTCAATCTAAGGCCTTCTCTCTCTTTCTCTTCTCCATGTCCTTCGAGGATCCATGACTCGGCATCACTTGCAGATTTGGGAGCCAGGTGATTAAAGGTGTATAAGGATAGGGACTCCTCTGGCTGCTAGCGATTAGCCTGTCCAATGATACAAGCTGTGTTTTTCATCTTCCCTCAAAGCCATGTGCATTTGATGTGGCCAGGACTAGCTAGCGCCACTAAAATGAGCATATTCAAATGTGTTGGGAACAGAGTGGCCATCATTAGGAGATAAATTGAAAGATTGCCCGGGCACATCACACGGAGCGCTCGGAATTGGGTGCCCACTGCGACTTGGGTGACCGAGCGGAATATTCATGTCCGGCGTGTGTGCCGGAAAAGGAGTAAATATTATCTAAAGCTGCTTAGATCTCAGTGATATTTGGACAGCAAATAGTACAACAGCCACTGGTAAATATGAGGAATGTTATCGGATTAGGAGTGTCAGCAAATAAACTGCAGATATGAGCAAAATGTGAACACACTCCGGGGAGGGCTAAATGTCAGACGCTGGGAGACTTTGTTCATAACTAATAGAAGAAGTTCTAACACAGGTAAAAATAAAACTGCACACTTACCAGTCAAAGGCTTCTCTTAATTTGGAGGAGCATCGACTCCACAACAAGCTCTTCATCGTCTTAAACAACACACAGACGTAGGGATAGGCAATAAAAATATTTTTCATTTATCTTTCATATTGATCAAATTATACATATTTCCATTTGATTTGTGCTACTTTTCTCCATGGTTATGGTACTGCTTTGGCTGGAATGTTTCACAGTATGGCATTAAACATGTATATATTACATTTATTTATTGGTGTTTTTATTGCTTAAAAATAACTTTTAAAAATTCATAATTTTTTTCCTATACTTCTGGTCTGGCGGCTCCCCTTTTTCCTGTCTCCATGGAGATAGATGGGTTTAAAGGCATATTGTAAAATGGCAAGGCAATGGCAATCCCAACAAGGTAATAACACTACAGGAAGGTGGCAGACAGAAATGTTGCAGTACAGATTTGCACAAAATTCAGCTGCACAACCTCAAGATGATGGACAGTTTGCAGTAGGTCAATTTACAAGTGGTCAACAAGGTACAGAAGTGTAGAAGTCTGATTCTTTTATAAAAACATAGAAGTCTGGTAAAAGAACTAGAAAGAGAGGAAAAATCCCTCAGATTATATGATGCAAGATGAAAAAGTTTTGCCTCCAAACTTGAACCCCTTTGTGACCTCTTTCCTGCGGTTTGTTCATTGACAATAGCAGTTCTCGTGGGGCGGCTGGAGCTGCTCACATTCTCTGAAAAGGTCTTTGAACCCCTCTCTTCAGTTCAGCTCACATTCTTTATTTTACCGTGCTTAAAATGGGGTTTGTTGTGGCTCTCAAAGTTCTATTTTTCTGCAACACTGCACATAGACGACATAAACAGCTGCTGCACCGTGTGTAGGAAAAGTAATAGGCTCACTGTATTTAACTGCGTCAAATACTTTTCAACAAGACTATAGGCACACACACCTGGGAGCCTAAATAAATACATGTACAAAATCAATACACAGCAAAGAAAAGTACATCTGAAACAAACTTAATCAGCATGTTGTGCAGTCATCAACAAATGTTGCTTAAGGATAATATATTTGACAGGTCTTTTCTGATTAGTTTATAGAACTACAGACTCCACACATGTGAACAGTCTGATGTATTAAAGGTCCTATATTATGCAAAATAAACTTATGTGAGCTTTAAGTCATGTAATAATGCAGTTATCTCCTCAGAATCATACATGGATGTGTCTTTTGTTTCAGTCACACACGTTTAAGTAATTATGGATTATTAGGCTCCACCTTGTGATGTCATGAAGTGGTCATTTTCAAGTTAAGCTACATTTTATCTCTGGTTCAGTAGAAATAGGCAGTTTTAGATCTGAAATTATCCAAAAGATTCTAGTGAACTTCTAGTACTTCCTGTATTACCTCATGACATCACAAGGTGGAACAGTGTTTTCTGTTTAAGAGAAGAACTCAAATACACAGGGTTTGTGTGTTAAACATGCGGGAATAGAGTAAAATGCAGCTTTGTGTGCATTTGTGTTGAGCAAACATTATAACATAGATCAGAAAATAGCATAATATGGGTCCTTTAAAGATGGTAGATCAGGGCACAACATTCACTTTACATATTTTAGGCAATTTTTCATGAGAATTATATTTTAAAATCCAGAATAGATTTTACATCTAGTTTTAGGCTATAATATACCATCAATTCAAGTAATAAGTAAGTTTTAATTAATGTAAGTTTAACGCAGAGCTAAAACGACCACTGATAGGATTAAATCTCATTACACAGAACAGTCATTATACAGAATTGGTTTCAGAGACGTTTTAATTCTTAATCCTTAAAGACGTAGGTACCATACTTTTTCCTCCTAGAAGTACAGATTTTGCTTTTTTCCCAGAGTATAATGTGAAGCAGCACACACTGTCTGCATCCAATTATGAAGTGCAAACCTGGAAGAACGAGTCTGATATGTCCTGTTTTGTGTGAGAACTGGTTGGTGTCAGTTCTCAGTCTCAAAGCTGTTCTAAAGCTGTGCAGGCTTTTGAAAAACCTGACTTGCTAGTAGCAGTTTTAAGGTCCTATATTACACAACATTGACTCTTGTGAGCTTTAAATCATGTTAAAATGTTGTTACCTCATCAAAAACATACAGGACCTGGAGTTGTGTTTTGCTACAATCACACAATTGAAGAACCAATTGGCATTTCCATGACTAAAATGATCTAAATGATGATTGTGCTGAAGGTGTATGGAGTTTCTGTATTACCACATGACATCACAAGGTGGAACAGAGTGTTTTCAGTTTGAGAGAAGAACTAAGTTTGTGTGTTAAACATGTGTGAATGAAACAAAACCCAACTCCAGGTATGTTTTTAATGAGAAAACAACAGAAAAGAGTGTAACATGGGCCCTTTAAACCTCCCCCTTGCAAAATTTGAGAAACACATATCTCCGTTTGAAGTTATAAGCATAGAAAAAAGTGCAGTATTTCAGTGACCTTTTGGGACACTATTTGTTCCAACCTAAAAAAAAACAACCTATCCTGCACTTTTGGCATCGTAGCATTTTAGTGTTGAGCAGTAGCATGATGTCGTGTGGCTCCATATACAGCCTGTGCGTGGGTGTTGACGTGTGATGTTTTTTATATTCTATGAGTTTATGTATGAGTGAATTTCCCTGACAGGCCTATTGCATATTCCATTTCTCCGTCTGTACCCCCTCCACCCCCTGGAGAATAATCAAATTACAATGAGTCACACTTGACCTGCCTTCTACTGGATTTAAATAGATCACAAAAGGGGTTAGAGCGTGCTGAAATAGCCAGTATACTGTATTCATGTTTTGATAATATCCTGTTTCCATGACGCAGTAGGCCCATTGTAACTGACGCTAATTTATGTCATTTATTTGCGATTATTGATTTGGTGCGACGGAGCAAATGATGTAGATGAAAGGACTGTTTTGAAAGCGGTCATTCAAGCCAAGGTCTCTCCATCCATCGGCTAACTGTGGTTTCCCGGCACAGACGGGGACAGTGGTTTTGTACAGTGAAGAGACGATGCTATTAGCCAATATACATTAAACATGAGCTACATCCAGCCATGGAATAAAGGCCGACCAGATGGTATAAGCATATTTCCAGCTCAGCCAGAAATGAATAATTCCTCTCAAATGATGACACAGCACCCAAAGAACTTCCAAATTGTTATAAAAGGGCCCATATTATGCTATTTTC